>PVKN010000375.1:34487-81805 GCA_004027915.1 Capromys pilorides | reverse complement strand
AGTAAAGAATCCAAAGGCTGTATATGTGTAAAATTCTTTTGAATAGGACTGGGCAGACAGCTTATCAGCATAAGTACCTGCCTGGTAAGCTCAAGGTCCAGACTTAGATCCCAGGTACTGCAGAAACAAACAAAAATTCTTTTGAACTAGCACTTGACAGCTACAAAGAAAACCATGTTTGCCTTACATTTGTCTAACAATACACCTAAAGTGTCAAGTTCTCAATAGCTGTAACAAATGTTTAGTAAATTCCAGAAGACACAACATCTTGACTTATTTTATTTTTCCCCCAGAAGTTACCTTCATACTGTCTGCCATTCTATATATTACTTAGGGCCTTAAATGTGATTATTGTCATAACACTTTTTACAAGATTTATTAGATATCCAGGTAGGTGGAAAATGTCATGTTTTTTCAAGGACAAACTCATCCTAGGTACCTTTTCCAGGTTCCCTTGGATGGCATAACGTTCTAAATTTTCTTGGCTGTTACTTTGCTCCTTCCCGGTTTAACCCGTAGAGCTTTGCTCTGCCGGAGCCCGGAGACCCTCAGGTTTCCTTCAGACCCTGTGCTTCAACTTGTCCTCCATGTTCACAGGGGAAAGAGTGGGCCTTGGGAAGGTATGGAGTTTTAAGAGCAGGCAAATTCTTTGGGTTCTAGCTGTCACAACCAACTCTAGGGTTTAAATTTGGGGTTTCAACGCTTGAGGAAGGGTGGAAAGAGAACCTGAAGCAGTGTGTCTCTTTTCCTTGCTGGTTAATGCTTAGAACCCTTTCAAGGCAGCACTGCAGGCCTGGTGTGCAGGTCCCTGCAGAAATGATGGAAGTGACCTGACCGCCTGCCTCCAAGGTGAAGGGTCCCTGGGCTCTGCTCTCCAGTGGCCACTGGTCCCTGGCGCCTCTGTGCCCTGAGGAGGACAAGCTAGGGCCTGACTCACCGTGCGGCTCCACCCGCGGCCCCGTGGGCTGTGGAGGCGATTCCTGGTGCTGCAGCGGGGAGGAGGAGGAGGCGGAGGCGGAGGCGGAGGCGGAGGTGATGAGCAGCCTCTGGAAACGGTTGGGGGGACGGCAGGGCACCTCCAGGCCCGCCGCCAGCTTGGCCTTGTTGGCGCTGGTGAGCCTCTTGAGGTGCACGAGCAGCTGCGGCTGGTCCCGGCGGAAGTGCGGGCTGTGGAAGTGGTGCAGCGGGCCGTCCCCCGCCGGCCCGCCGGGCCCCGGCCCCGGCCCCGGCCCGCCCAGCACCACCTTGCGGAAGCCATAGAGGTTGAGCTGGCGGATGAAGCTGGTGAAGTTGGTGGTCTTGAAGAGCTCCGGCTCGGCCCCGGCGGCCCCGACACCGCAGCCCCCGGCCCCCGCCCCCGGGCTCGGAGGGCTGAGGAGCTCGGCCTCGAAGAGCGGCTGGTCGATGAGCAGCCCCTCGCCACGGCCGTCCCAGCGGATGGAGCGGTACCGGGGGCTGTTCACCAGCCGCCACAGCTTGGCAGGGAAGTTGTTGGGGTTGATGGGCGTGGAGAGCAGCGCCTCCTCCATGGCCCCTGCCGAGCCCCGGCTCCCTGCCCACCCCGTTCTCGATCCCCCCCGCCCCGGCCTTCGCTTCGCCCTGCCCCCTCCTGCCTGCGCCCGGGCCGGGACCGTTGGGGCAGTCCCCGCCGCCGGCGCAGCCAATGGGGCCTCGAGTTCCTGCCACGCGCGCCCGCGGCGGCCACAGGCACGCGACTCGCGGGACGAGGCCACATTCCCTCCATGTCCCCCACGGGCCGCTTCGGAAAGAGGAGCACTGGCCACCAGGGAGTTCTATGTCCTGCAAAGAAAGAAGCCCAGTTACGCACTGCCGAACACGAAGGGTGGGACCCTTGAGCCCGGTGGGCCGTGGCCCTCGGAATGCAGAAGGCTGCATTAGTGACAGAAAACGCTTCCTGAGAACAAAGCGCAAACCTCACCAACCGCTGAACTACTGGTCTTCAAATCAAAATGATGGGATGGAAGGACAATATTCTGAATCAATAAATGAATTCATTTTTGACAGCATTTTTTATCTTTAAAAACATACTCATTCATGGCAATGTTTTCCTCAAGACAGTTGATTCAAGGTGAGATAAGCACTGAGATGTCTGGCGAAAGGGAATCATGACAACTGAAGTACAATTCTGTGTGCTTCTTTAACTCACCACTGGTGACATTTCAGACACAAGAGAAAAATCACTTGAAATGGGATAGAATTCTACTGAATCCGTAAGAATAAATCCCGCCCAGTTAATAAATACAAATATAATAGGCGCTGTGCTGATTTTTTTTTTTTAAAAAGTCTACTTTAAAAACAGAAATTGTCAGAAAATGATGTAAAATTTTCTTATGGGCAGAAGAACAATGAATATTATGTTTTCATAGAAACTAAAATAAAAAGACCCAACAAAGCAGCACTAATATAGAGATTTTATTTAAACCATATTGAGTTTTTACAGCACATTGCATGTTTGTCACAACGCAACTGCACAGTTTGGATTTTTGGCCACATTATGTCACTTACACCCACAACAGCTCTGAAAGGAGTATTTGATGAACCTACCTGAGCCAAGAGCTCAGAGTCTCTCTCCAAGGCCATGCAGTTTATTCACTGATGGGACAGTCCCTCAAGACAGATACAGTCTCCCCATGTTACCAACTTATACCCCCAAAACAGGCAGAGTGAAGTGCAATATAAATCACTTTTAATTTAAAAAGCCACTCACGACTGGCAGTAAGTTTTAATAATTGAGAAAATGCTTAAAAGAATTTTATGTATCAGAGACAAGGAAGAGTTTGTTATTTTTTTCAACGATCTCTCAGGAATTTCTCAGACACAAAAATCTCCATTATTCAGCTCCATTTAAAAAAAAAGTTCTGCTAGGCTGACCTAAATATGCCAAAACTTTTTAGGTTGCATCCATGGCAAGTATAAAAGAAGCACAGATGCTTCACTGTAGGACTGAAGGAAAGGTCAGGACAAATAACAATTCTTGTTCTAAATGCAGATTTTAGTTATTTTGGAATGATTTTTTTCTTCAAAGTAGAAGTGAGAACGACAACTACCATAGCTTTAAAACAGGATACACCTAAATGTAATTTACTTTTTACACACAAATGATTAAGCAAAATATAAAGGAAATTCTAGTGGTTTCATAATGGGTCAAGGAGACTGTATCTGTCCGAACCACAGTACATGGCTATATCACTGTATCTTTTGGTTAAGTGCCACTGGTACATATTAAGATGAAAAACAAAATCAAAACAAAAAATATGTTTGGTCCAAACGGACACATTTTATCTCCCAATTTTGGTATCAAGGCTTTTCTCTCCTGTTTGGGTTCCATTGTTAAGTGCACAGAAATAGACAGCAGCATTTGTACGGAAACCCTCACATACCACACAGCATATTCTAGGAGGTAAAAACCAAACACTAAATTCTACCCTCAAGGTGTCAAGTGTTCAGGATAAGAAGCAGTGTGACCCAGAGGAGGCAGCAGCCAAGGGAAAGACAACATGGGGGAAGTGGGCAATGGAACAACAAAAACCTTTGTTTTGTTTTCATGCCAGGAGAGGATCAAGGTGTAGCTCCTGTGTTAGCACCAGGACAACTAGGAAGTCAGGCGCAAAGGGTAGGGCACAATCAGCAGATATTTCACAAGGATAATTTTTGCTTTTCCCTTCTCATTCTTCACAGTGCATACTTCAAGAGCTGCCTTCACAAAGTGAAGAGGCATCTGCCTTCACAGCTCAAAAGAACTGATTTTTGCCATGACTAAGTATCAGCAGAGCTTTCCTGTTCCCAAAAATGTCTTACTCTCGAGAACTGTCCCCCTAAACTGAATATTCACTGATGGTGGCTGATGAACCAAGTGAAAAATACATTGAAACCTTCACTTGCCAAAGCAGTCAGTCCTTAAGCCGAACTCCACAAAAAGTACTAATACAACTAGAGGGAGTGCCTCTAAAGACTGAGCCTTCATGCACAGACACAGAGCACAGAGGTACAGAATAGAGTTCATCTCAAACAGGATAGGAATTCCTATCTTGTATAGTAGTATCTGCTTTTTTTCAAGGTGGAGAGATGGGTCTGGTTATCACTTGGGAGTTTGGTTACACATATGCCTTTCTATTGCTGTTTGGGCACTTTGCACCAGGCAGTATCTTGTGACCCTCCATGATAAAGAAGTCACCAACTCAATATTAAGGTCCCAGATTCTAGGTCTGCGTCAGATCATTACCCCAAGGTGAGTGTCTCTCCAATAGAGGACCTCTGCCAAATTGAAATTCCTCTGCTCCAGTATCAAGGTACCAAGGAGGATTTCTCAAGACGGTATCTTTGAGCTCTGTGATTTCATGAGCCACACCAAGGAACCTTTCACACTAAACCTGAAGTAGAGCCTCCCTTCAAACCTGCTAAAATTGGACAGGTCATCTCCTCTGGCATTCAACTGGAAGCTGTCGCGATAGGTTTCTTCAGATGTTGGCTCATGAGTTCCCTGGCACGAGACACTTGAATGTGTTCGTAGCATGAGTTACAGACGAGAACTGGGTCATAGAGCTGTTGATCAGGGATGGGCAGCTTCAGGTGGCAGCATCCAGCACAAAATACATTCCCACAATTTCTGCCAAAACACAAAGAAGAAAAAGTTCAGAAATGCCAAGTAACTGCAAGTGTATGTGTCAAAAGCCTGTCTATGAATAAACGAAAAGAAAGACTGGGGACAAACACAAATAGTTCCTATAAGGATGCCTTCACTTTCGGATTGAATCAATTTAGTTCCATACATATGTAATGCACTGATTTATGAGTCACAAAGACATCTTACCTGCAGTGGTGTCTTCGTTTGGCCAACCAGAACTCACAGTCACAGTTATAGCAGTGTGATGCCATATGGTCTGGAACCCAGCGGGTCACCTAACAGAAAAACAAGGAAAAATTCCAGGTCCTTATCAATAAGGTAGAAAAGCAACACTGCAACAAGGAAAGCAGCTCAGAAAAAAAATGACAAAGCTGGTCTTTATGACTTGACTACCCTACTTGCCTACAAAGATGTCACTTGTCTGGGGGAGAGCATGTCACTCATCTCTGAGAAGTATGATAAATGTCCCTCGTAAGTACCCAGCACACATACCTCAGTTTCCTTCTTATCAACAGGTTCCCAGCTTGCTTCTGAGAGGCAGTCTTCACTGTGATCAGAGCCAAAATCCTCTGTATCACTGTCATCTGACTCTTTCAAACATGTCTGAAGAGAAAACAAAGATATCAACATTATCCTCCTTATCGCTACCACTATTAATTACCATGTGTCAGGCAATGTTCTAAGTGCTTTATATGCATGAACTTATTTAATTCTTGGCTAGGGCTAGCTCAGCAGCACCTACCTGGCAAATACGAGTCCCTGAGTTCAATTCCCAAAACAAAAAACTAAACAACCACTACCACCACCAAAAAAAAAAAAAAAAAAAAATCTTAAGCTGGTGATACTTTATCGCCATTTTACAAATAAGTACACTATGCCACAGAGAAAGTTAAGAGATTTAAATATAAAGCTGGGATTTAAACCTTGTATCCTGGCTTCAGACCCATGCTGTTGACCAATAGGCTATACCACAGCACTGGAAGACTATTACTCTTGTTACATATTAAACTAGACATTGGCAAATAAAGTCCCACATGCCAAATCTAGCTTGTTTTTGTAAATCAAGTTTTATTGCCCTATAAAAGACACAGTACAGAGTTATGGTATAGACTATAGTCCACATAACCTAAAATATTTATTATCTATCCTTAAAAAAAAAGTTGGCTGTCTCTTATTTAAAGTACCACCTTAAATTGCAAGAAGTTGTTAGCCTTGTCCCCTCCACTAGCAAAGAACTAGGAGTGCCTTTAACAGAAAGAAGGGGAGTGTGCATGTAGATAGCAAGCTGTTGTGGGGAGAAGATGGTTCTAGAGGCTGCCCCAAGACTGCAGTGCCAGAACCTGACGTAGCCCAACACAGTGAAGCCTCAAAGGTCCTCATCACCTCTCACCTGGATTATTTCACATGTACTAGGCAGCCCCCATGCTGCGTCTCAACTGCCTCATCAAAATTCTACTCTGTTGTTAGAGTAGGTTTCTTAAAATACAAATCTGACCATTTCACTTACTAGTTTGAAATTTCAGTGCCTTGAAGGTAAAATCCAAAATTCTACAAATGGTTCTCAAGCCGAACTTTCCAATCACTACCTAATTCTCCAGTGTCACTTCCCATCAGGCAACCCAATTCTCCTTCATAATCCCAGCACAAGTGCTTCTGTGAAGACACATACACACCAGACTGGGCGTGGTGGCATGTGCCTGTAATCCCAGTGCTTGGGAGGCTGAAAACAGGAGGATCACTGCAAGTCCAATCTACGTAGTGAAACCCTGTACTAAATCCATTAAAAAAAAAAAAAAAGACACGCATACACCTACATACATGCATTCCTTGTTTAAACCATGCCAATGGAGTACCTAGTACCTCAGTGCTTCCACAAATGGTTTTTTGCTCTCCTTGTCTACATAACTAAATACCACATTTATCAGTACTCAGCTCAAGCACTGTCTTCTAAAGAAAGCCTTCCTTGACTTTTCAGTGTATTCAAGCCCTGTAACACCTGATGCCTCCCTTTGTTTAACATATGTTAAATATGTTAACATATGTTAAAAATGTTAATAATGTTAAACATTATTTAACATGTCTTTCATCCTAGAGCCCAAGTATCTAACTTAGTGGCACACAGCAAGTATACAATGAACAGAAAGAGGCTGGACAGACAGAATACATTCAGGGAAGGCAGCAGGGGAACACTTACAAAATCATCCTCATAGTCCATGGGAGGCTCTGCTGGAGGGGCACAGCAGTGACGGATATCCAGCCTCATCTGAAGCTCACGCACCTGTCGACGGAGTTGCTCTACCTCTTGCTTGTATCCTGCTTCAATCTGCCGTAATCTGTGCTGGATTACATCCGTGGGAAAGGGTAGTCCATCATCATCCAAATAGACAGGAGGCACTGGAGAAGGGCAGCTCAGCGGCACAGGCTTTGTGCTGGAAACTTGCTTTGGATGACCAGATGACCACATCCGGTTTTTTCCTCCTGGTCCAGTACAGTGTCCATTGGAATGATTAGAGCAGACAGGTGATTTCACACCTTCTCTCTGAGCCCACTGGCCTCCAAAGCAGGGCCCTGTGGCCCGCATCTGCTTACTGTTTGGCCGCTTACTACAACAGCCATAGGAAAGCAGCCGCCTAGGGGTATTCTCCCCACTCGGGAATGAAGTCACCATCCCTTGGAAGCTGTCCCAGTTGGACCCCAGAAAAGAGAACTCACTGATTTGGCTCTGAGAAACTGGCTTTCGGGCTAATTCCAATGGTATTTTCCCAAAGCGAGGATTTTCCAGTATCTGCCCATTCCTACTACTTCCTTTCTTGCCAGTGTCTTCCTCCCTATGGATCAGATCCAGCACAGAACCAGGCTGCTCCTGGTGGGAGACAGTTGGCACAGACCCTGGGGGGTCTTGGCTGAGGAAGTCAGCACTTGGTTCCAGAGAAATTTGGCAGGCAGCACTCGGTGGGTTGCAAAGGGTGCCCAGACTACAGTCCAGAGCGCACCTGGGGGGCCCACCTAGCTCAGAGTCTAGCTGGGCCTGCTTGAGGGTACCCGTGAGGGAGTCCTGGGAAGACTCAGGGAGACCACTGACTCCATCACACTTGCTGGACACAACCTTAGAAAGTGCACTGACAGCTGATTCAGGACAATGTTCAGGTGGCTCCCCTGAGCCATCAAAAGTCCTACCCAGCTCATTCTGGGCAGAAGGATCTGGAGCTGGTGTCATGGTCTGTCCCAGGACTACTTTGATTTCAGGATCAGAGGAGTTGCATTTCATTTCCTGGGGCACAGCATTATTAAGCAGCTTATAACTTAGAGAATAGCTTTTATGACTCTTCAAAGGCTTATTGCTTAAGTAGTCTTTCTGGCTGCTCGGCAGAGGGGAAGGGAGGCCTGTTTCTCCCACAGTCTGCTGGGGACCTCCTACCCCAGAGTCCATGAAGGCCGTTTCCGAGCCCTCAGGATTGCTGTGCCATGGCTCCAGGCCAGCTCTAACCTCCTGACAGTGGTTATTTAGGTTAGGGTCACTGGATGTCCGAGTCAGGGGACTGCTTGTATCACAGGCAGAAAGAAGATCATCCATGGATCTGGTTTTAGGTAACCTGGAATGACAACACAGGACTCGAGATCAGACCACAGGAGCTACCTACAATATGCAGAATCAGGTCATGATTAGAGCAACATCAAAACCAGCATTTAGCTGGGCATGATGGCACACACCTGTAATCCCAGCTACTCAGGAGGCTGAGTCAGAAGGGTTATGGGTTTGAAACCAGTCATAGCAATTTAGCAAGACCCTGTCTCAAAATATAAACATTTTTTAAAAGGGCTCAATATATAGCTCAATGCAAGAAAACCAAACCAAAACAAGACGGCATTTATATGATATGACATTTAAGGTTATAACAGATGTTCACTAAATGTCTACTTTTCAAAAAGCAGAAGACATAGACCTCATGCTTAAGAATTCAGGACCTATGCTCAGCTTTTGTCAGTTCTCAACCTACACAATCTCTTTGGGAAATCTCAACCATTCCCGTAACTTCAACTACCTGCCAAGTTGATGCTTTCTAAATCCATTATTCCAGCTAGCTCTGCACCTGAGCCTCACACCTAGTAGCCCACTGTCTCTGACACAGTAAGCCAGAAAGGAAATGGGTTCTGCAGTCAGACAACAATGGCTCTGACAATTATCTACATGACTTCAAGTAAGTTACTTAACCTCTGAGATGTTTGGTTTCCTCCTTGCAGAGATGTTACAAGGATTCAAAATATAAATAAGCAATCACAAACTCACTAATCACAAACTTGGGAAGACAGCACAACCCTTCATGATAGCTTTTTATAACCACTTGGCACAATGCCCCTCTGACTGGCCAGGCCCCAGGAAAACTTCTGCAAGCAGATGCACTCAAAGCGTTCTAGAGGCATTCATATACACCAAATAGGTAATAGACTTCTCTTCCCCTCTTTTTAAACCAGAGATCAAACTCAGACCTTGTGCTTTCCAGGCAGGTGTTTGTGCTGCTGAGCTATATACCTGACCCAGTAACAGACATATGTAAGAATGACCATCCTGAACTTTTTTTATACTAGAGTTTGAGCCCACTGTCTTCCCCCACCCTACTGTCTTCAACTTGGCTATCTCCCCATAATTTATTCTGAGACAGGATTTCACTAAATTGCCCATGTGGAACTCAATCTTATGATCGGCCTGCCTCAGCCTCCCAAAGTGCTAACATTACAGGCATGCACCACTATAC
The DNA here is from genome assembly GCA_004027915.1 of Capromys pilorides. Taxonomy (NCBI): domain Eukaryota; kingdom Metazoa; phylum Chordata; class Mammalia; order Rodentia; family Capromyidae; genus Capromys; species Capromys pilorides. The sequence goes on along the minus strand of PVKN010000375.1, from coordinate 72,406 downwards.
CTGACTCCACACTAATCTCTAACATAGTTGAAAGTCCTCAAAGCAATAAGAAGCTAGGGAAATGTACCAAAACACAAGAGAGACTTCACTGACTATTCCCTCTTTTTAGATGACTCAGTTTAACTCCAAAAGGCAGAGTTTAAGTATTTGACTTTTGAATGTTATTATAAAAAATGTTCTACATATATTTTTATGTTTGATTTTTTTTTTTTTTTTTTTTGAGAGAGCTGGTTTTTATGAGACAAGGTCTCACTCTTGTAGTTTAGGATGTCCTGGACTCACAGTAATCCTCCTGCCTCAGCCTCCTGAGTGCTGAGATTACAAGTGTGTACCACCATGCCTGGCGTTTATAATTATTACTTTTTAATGACAAGACATTCCAGGAAGGCAGTGGTTCTGGTTATAGTCTCTAGAGTGTCACAGCAGGGACTCAACTCTCAGGTTGGCAACTTTTGAGCTGTGTGACCTTAACTTTTCTAACCCTGTTTCTTGTCTGTGGAAAGTTAAAGTATCTACCACATAAAACCATTTGAGGATTAAATAAAATCATCCATTGCATGGTGCTTCCTATGACTTTATTGCTCTTACTCTTAAGTACCTTGGCATAACTATCTTACTTGAATCCCTAGCATTTAGCACAGAGCCAGCAAAATAATTTGAGAAATAAATAAATGAGCTTAAAATCTAACATCAAGTTTCCATATTAGGTGGCAACTAAACAGAAAAGCATAGCAAAGTTCAATCACTGGTAAACATCAGAAGCTCTAGGACCTACCAAACAAGAGGAGCCAAGAATGAGGACTAAGCTACTTAATTTGTGGTTTGCTTTGTCTGGTTCAGTTTGGTTTGGGTTTGTAGTGCTGGAGATTAAACCCATGGCCTCTCACATGCTGAGCAAGTGCTCTACATCAGGTTTGGTTTGATTTTTTAAGTACCACCATTGACTTTTTTTCTTTTTTTGCTTAACTTTTTTTAATGAACATAAAGAAGGAAAGTAAAACTAACTTCCACATGCTCTATCTAGATTATATAACAATAGCCTCCCATTCTCCATAAATGCTGGTATGGACAATACAGTAGTCCCTCGCTATTTCACAGTTTGACTTTCATGGATTCACTGTTTTGTGGGTTTTCAGAAAATACTAATCTAAATTATTTATCACAGATTTTTTGCTATATCATGGGATTTTGCAGTATACTCATGTGTTAAAATTATGTACACTTTTGAGTTCAGAAATGGTTAAGAACATTGGAAGTGTTTTTAAAAGTATGGGAAAGGTTTATATGAGTGTGACATGAGTTTATAAAAGCCTTGAAGTATACATAAATACTAAAATAAATATAACATTGCTACTTCACTGATTTTCACTTTCATAGGGGTGTCTGGAATGTAACCTCCACGATAAGTGAGGGACCACTGTACTGTCCAAGGAGTCTAGAATGAGGAGAGCTTATCCAGCTTGGATGGTCAAGGAAGGCTAGAAAGAAAGGGTAGGATTTAAACGTGCTGGACTTCAATAGAAGAGAACAAATAGCAGAACATTTTGACCAAGGTAAAAGAAGCAAAAAAGTCAGCTGGTTGTTACAGAAACTTCCTTTAAAATGTTTATACCACTCATTCCTCTCAATCTAACTTTCCTTTCGAGCTACCAAAATCACCCCTGTGCTATCACTTAATATTTCAATACCAACTTCCCTGCATTTCCTTTTCTTTCCAAACTGGCTATTCTCTCAACTTTTCAATGTCTATGGTGGTATAAACAGTCTCCTAGAATTTAAGCTCAGAAACTTGCACCTATATTTGATATCGAAGAGACTTTGAGTCCTCCTTACTGTGTACTTCCACCCTCCAACTGTCAACCAAGTCCATAATTTGCCTATGATTTCTCTACTGCATTTCTAAATGTAAACTTTTCTCTTTTCAAGAGACTCATCTCCTGAGACCTGAACTACTGTAACAGTGTTGGCTGTTCTGTGTGTTGCTAAACATCCTACTGTCAATAGTTCATAATGACTTCCTATACTAACTTACTACCAGCACGCAGACTAAAACAAATTCTCTACTATAATGTTTAAAACCCTTAATATCGTGTCCTGGGCCAGGGATATAGCTCAGCATCTGCATGGCAAGCCCAAGGTCCTGAGTTTGATTCCCAGTGAAAAAAAAAAAAAAATCCTGTCCTATGTGGTAACTCTATGCTGCAAAATACTCCCTTCTCAAATCCTGCTGGCTCCAAAGAGGGTCTTTTTGCTTCAAAACATTTCTCTAATATTCAGTTTCTTTGGACCATTTTCCACTAATCTTGTTACCAAGTTCACACCTTCCTTTATCTCATGTATTTATTTCCCACTTAAAAATTTAGTAAAGTACCTATGATATACCAGCTCCTGGGCTACACTCTGGGACACAGAAAAGCCATGATTCCTGCGTGGCTCTTCATGAAAACTTGCTGAGTAGTATAGTCAAATGACCTTTTAAATAAATGTCCAGCTGTGCACAGTGGTGCCTGCCTGTAATCACAGCTACTCAGGAAGTGGCAGCTGGAGGATCACAAGTTTAAGGCCAGTCTTAGCAACTCAGTGAGCCCCTATCTCAAAACAAAATTTTTCAAAAAGGGCTGCGAGTGTAATTTAGTGATGGAGTGCTTGCCTAACATGCATGAAACTCTTGGTTCAACCCTTAGTACCACACTGGGTAATAAAAATAATAAATCATTTGTCCAACAGCTTTGAACTATATATATTCTTATTTACTTAGACACTGACACTGAATTGCTCTCTAGCTGTTCTGTCTTACATTTTGTTTAAAAAAAATCTCTTTAAAGTAGGATCAGTATCTTTGATTTCTTGGTACAGCCCACAAAACCAAGTTTAGTACTAAGCAACTTATAGGTAGTAAACTTATTGAATTAACGTTAGATACTGATAGAAGGCAATGATTAAGTGGTTCAGAGTTTATTGAACATTTGACAAAAAGTATGACCTCTCTCCCTGGAAAAGTCACTTTATGAGCCTACATTCAAATTATTCATACTTTAGAGAAGATGAAAAATCAGAGAACTCCTGAAGTGTATTCCCTGACAATGGACTTGGGTCAAAAGACCTGACCATAAAACCAAAAACTGATGATGTTGGGTTTTTGTGGTCCTTTGTAATACTCAACCTGCCAGGCATGGTGGCACACACTTGGAATCCCAGCACTCGGGAAGCTGAAGCAGTAGAAATAGGAATGTGTGTGTGTGTGTGTGTGTGTGTGTAACATATATATTTATAATATATATTATATTTATATATAATATATACATTGTATATATATATATGATGCTATATTATAACTTTTTAAAACTTCGGCCAACACGCAAGTATCAAAATTTGTAATATATGTATATACCCTTTGAACATAGCATTTTTGCCCCTAGGAAGCAAATTTGGCAGAAATATTAGCACAAATACAAACATACAGATGCATGGATATGTATCTAGGGGTGTGTGTGTCAGGGAGATTCTACCGAATCATATTTTCTTTGTGGGGGTTAGTACTAGGGACTGAACACAGGGCTTTACAGGCTAAGTACATGCTCTGCTCCTGAGCTACATTCCTAGCTGACTTCTATATTTAAAATTAGTTTGGGGGGGGGGGCGTGGCTTTCGGATTAGCTCAATGGTTTAAGTGCCTACACAGGCAATCCCAGTCTGGCACAGGGGATGGTGGTTCAGTCCCCACACCCACCTTTAAGGCAACCCAAGTCAGCCAAAAAATAAATAAATACATAAAAATAAAATTAGTTGAGGTCAGTGGTGGTGAATTTATGCCACACTTGCTACAGTAGGTTTGTTATCACTGCAAACTTTACAAGGTTCACTATCACTAGCTTAGGTGGTAAATATTATGTGTATTTTACCACTGGTTTTTCTGGTACTGGGTATTAAGCCTAAGGCCTTTACACTGAGTTATATTAGAGCCCTTTTTCATTTTTAATTTGAGGCAGGGTCTCACTGAGTTGTTAAGACATCTAGGCTAGACTGAAACTTGAGACCCTCCTACTTCAGTGTCCCAGAGTGCTAGGACTACAGGTATGTGCCACCATATCAAGCTTACCAGGATTTTTTAGAGACAGAGACAGAGAGAGAGAGAGAGAGAGAGAGAGAGAGAGACAGAGAGAGAGAGTTAGTTTGCTAAAGCATTCCCTATAATTTCTTTACAGGAAGTTACATAACTGACCAGTAAGTTCTCTCTCATTTTGGACTGCTATGCAATCGCTAAAAACAATAAAGTAGGTCTGAGGATATAGCTCAGTGGTAGAGTACTTGCCTAGTATGCACAAGGCCCTGGATTTGATCCTTGGCACAAAAAAACAAATAAATAGTAAATAAATAAAACAAAGTAGCATTATATAGGATGTCATAAAATGATAGCCTGACACAAAGTAGGAAAAACAATTCACCAAAATGCAAGAAAAATTCAACTTTTGTTTTAAAAACAGATGTTACAGAGGAAGAAATATGTGTATTCTACCAGTTTTATCTAGAGAGCTGAGACGGCTGTATCTAGAAGCCTCAGGGATAAGAGTGGATATAGCTACATAGAGAAATACCTAAGGGCACCCATCAAAACGTTAGCAAGGACAAGGATCAGAAGAAAGAATTTTCATTTTGCTGTATTTGTACTGTGTGACTTTTTGTTTTGTTTGTGGTACTAGGAAGTGAATTCAGGGAGCTCTGAGCTACATCTCCAGCCCTTTTATTGTTTTGAGACAGTCTTGCTAAGTTGCCCAGGCTAGCCTTAAATTGCAGTCTTCTTGTCTCAGCCTTCTGAGTGGCTGGGATTACAACTGTGTGCCACAACCAGGCCTGGATTGAAACACAAACACTCCCTTTTTATATATGGATTACTCTTCTAATTTAAACAATTCTCATCTCTCTTCACCCCAAATATCCAGCCAGAAAACAACTTTTATTTTACATCTTGCTTCAAACTCCAGCCTTTTTCTAAAGGAGTAAAGGCCATACCTCTGCTGGAGACCCACTTCCCCAAGTGTCAGATGCTTCTGGAAGTTAATGTTGAATATAGCAAAGGTTGCTACAAAGATAGCAAGCTCTCCATGCCTTTTATCAGTGAACAAACAATCAACACCATTCCCACAAACCTTTGTGAAATAGTTCTTTCTTTTTCATTCTCCTCTCCCCTGCTTGGGTCTGTCACATGGGGTGATAGCAGCTCCAGGAAAGAAGGTAACCACCCTTATCTTTAGAGAGGACCTTGAAAACAGAGTGTACCCCAGCTAGCCATGAGTCTCAGGCCAAGCTTCTCCCTTAACTGACTGAAGAAGTTGTTTTTAAATAGCTCATGAAAAAAGGAGAACAACATTTAGGCAAGATAGGAAGCAGTTACCGCTTTCTTAGTAGAGAGAAAAGAGTAGCAAGGGTTTTTCTCACCTGTCCAGAGAGCGGCCAGAGAACTCCTGGCTCTGGGCCACTGGGGAAAGGTAAAGATCCATATTCTCCTCTCCAAGTGTGCATGGAGATGATGCAGGCAGATAAACAGCTGTCCAGAGGTGCAGGGCTCGGACATGACAGACAGGATGCAGGACCTAGGGAAGTGGCCCAACACTAGTGTTTTAGACGTTGTTCCCCTTTTCATTCCCTAAACCTTTGGCTTTTATTCTCCCCAGACTTTGCCTCTTATACCTACAGAAAAGGGTTTGTAGCCTTACCATGTCTGAGCCCGGTGTGTACAGGAAGTTGTGGAAGTTCTTATTGCCAGCCCGCAGGAGTGCCCACACAGAGCATGTTCGCTTGTAGATGTTACGCTTCTCTCGTTCACAAGGGTTGTTGGCCAGAAATGTGCCATAGAGGCAGGAGTATGTGTGCTGCACCAGTTTTACCTGGAAGGCCAAGGTAGCGTGTGCTCAGGCGTCTCAGAACACCACAGCCCTCACTCGGGTAGTAGCTCTAGGACTTACCAAGAACGCTTCATTAAATTCAAACAGGCAGGGGAACTGCTTAAGCAACTGATGAACAGAATCAAGCCACTGGAGGAACACGGGACATTGCTCATTTTGGTCTTCTGCATTCTCTTGGTGGCCACAGCGATCTCCAAACTTGTGCCCAAAATCCAGCCAGTCAGACTCCACTAACACTTGGAAGCCCTGCAAAAAGTTAACAGTCCAACACAGGGCCTCTTTGGGAAGACAAGTGTGCTACTCCTCAGAGGAAGGTCCAAAGCAGGGAGCTGGCAGCTTCAAAAAACAGGCTTTGAACGTGGAAGAGCACTCAAAGATTCCCAAGGCAGTTCCAGAGTACCCAACACCATCCTTCCACTGCCAGCACCCCAGTTCTTTCCTCCCAACCTCATCTCAATACCTCCAGTGTCCTGTAATACGGGTCCAGTAGTATTTTGGCCAGGGCTACAATCTGTGGCGTGCGGTCCCAGCCATCAGAGCAGTGCACCAGGACAGGCCGGCCTTCGCGATCTACTGTATTAGCTACCAGCACAGCTGCTTTTAGCATCACCGACAAGTGCTGCAGCCATTTGGTACTCTCCAGTGCTGACAACCAACTACACAGAACAAAAATCAAGCCCATCAATAGGGATACTGGTGCCACAACAATCTCTCTACCACCCTCAGTCAGCTCCACCCAACGAAGTTCCTAGTGAGGGCTGAAACCAAGAGGTCCAAGCCACGGCCTTTCTGCCAAGATATATCTAGCAGGGAAGTAGGGAAGACAGGCTCTGAGGCAGAGAAGAGATTCTTAAAAGAGAAACTGGGAAACATTACATGCACATTTAGCCACTTTCTCCAGCTTGCTGCATTTTTTTAGTATGACAATGACATAAAAAGAATCCAATGTCCTATGACTATGCTAAAGTATTGGCTGAGAAGTAGGTGACCTTAGAACTGGTCCGCTGCCACCAACTCCACACAAGCCCTGAGATCTCCCTATACCTTCAGATATCCATCTCCCCGTTAAGTCCTCCAAAAATAGGAAGTACTGAATAAGTGATGAGACTATAAGAACAATGGAATCACATCAGGGAACACCTACTTGCTGGGATCCGGCATCTGGCTACACACAGCCCGAAGGTACTGGAAACTGTTCCGGATGGCGTGGATGTTGGCCATTCCCATAAAGACAACTTCACAGTTGGGATAGTACTCTGTAGGTGTGAGAGGACAGGGGGACATAAGAACATGTCCTGGTACTAGGTGTCTAGGACAAAGCTTCCCTAGAAGAAAAGGTACTCCAGGATGGAAACTAAACAGACTCCTAAAGTCTGAATTAATTTAACTTCTGGATATTCTGGTATCTGGATATCTATGGTAGCAGTAATCATATTAATAACAAACAGTCCTAGTACAGCTACTAAGAATGACAATATATAGAAAATTCTCAATAAATAGTATCTACTCTGTGCCAGACTTTCAATCATGTCAAGTTTGCAAGGTATATATCATCTCCTTTTTACAAATGGAAAAAGAAAGGAGAGGTGAAGCAGCTCAAGCATAATCATAGTTTGTAAAGGGCAGAGTCCTGGTTCCAGGCAGCTTTGTTGGGGTCCTTCAAGTACCCAAGCTGCCCTCAACCAGTTCTGTAAACACTGGGGTAACTGTAATACCTTCGCACTCACAACCTCCACCCTTGGCCCGGTTAGCCACAGCTGCCGTGTAGGATCTCGCGTCCAGGATCAACAGCTTTTGAGGGGCCGCTGCACTCTCCACCCCAGAGCATGCAGTCAGAGAGGAGTCTAAATACACAGCAGAGAGAAGACCTGGGATCAGCCAGCTTCCTGATGTCACTATAGCTCTGTGACACCCATCTCAGATGATAGCAGTGTACAAGCTCAGATCCCTCTGAATTCAGTGTTCCCCGAATTCAGTCTCCCCCGTCAGTGTGCTACTGAGGCCAAAGAAAGGGCCTGCTGCCTGAGGACTAGCACCACCTACACCTTACCAAAGTCAGTGTCACATGCTTCACTGGCGTCATTCCCAGTGCTGAGGGAGCCCCCAGTGGCTCGCGTCCCAGGATCCAGGGCACAGGCTTTGGCAATGGATGTGACCAGGTACTCATCATCAGCATTGCGCCAGCCCCACCAGCTGATCTCAGGTTGGCTGCAGCGGGCAATGGCAGCCCCATTGCGCAGGTGTCTGATAGAACAGAAAGAAACCATAATGCCCTTGGCATTCAAAGCCTCCAGAGCCTACTACCATGGAGACCTTATGGGGCCAGACCAAGGTCTCTCAAGCCAACACAGGGTATCAATTCATTCAGGCCATCATAATAGCAACCAAAAGCCTTAACATCTCTAGAGAGGTTTCGTTTACAAAGTGCTATCACACACGTTTTCTCACATGGGCTCCATATTCCCAAGGTGACCCTGACTCATCAAATTTGCACAGCACCTGCTTTCGGCACAGCCACACAGCAGGAGAACAAGCTGGAGCCAGGAACACAAACCCAAACCTCATGGTTACTATTTGCCTCATTTTACTTTAGTTTTGCTCTTTTTGTGCAGAGATCAGTAAACTTTTCAGGAAAGAATTAGGCAAGTTCCTGGCTTTGTAGATCACAACCACACTTGTCATGTATTTTTATGATCTCCTTAAAAAAAATCCTTCAAGTGTGCAAAAATGTTCATAGCTCATAAGATGTACGTAAAACAAGCTATAGGCTGGATCTGTTCTCCAGACAAGAATGCCAACTCCTGTAGTAATATAACATTTTACATGCAAATGCACACATTCGCACATACACTCCACAAAACAGTAAATAAATAATAAAGTAAAGTGAATAAACCCCCCCAAAACCTTATCTTTAGGAGAAAAAAAGGAGTTTTCATTTTAAAATAATTCCTAGCCACTTCCCCATAGGGTGTCAAAAACCTTAGACCTTGCCTCTCCTTCCTAAGTATGAACAGCCTCCCTACCTCACATCCCCTATTGCCTCACCTATACACCACCACAGGGATGCGCTTCCAGGAACGGAAGGAAGCCACATTCTCTAGTTCTTTATCTGTGATCCACACAGGAACCAGCAGCTTCTGAGGGTAACTGGGGCACAACCTGAGAAGAAACCAGAGGGGTTTACAACACAGGGTCTAAGATATGTGATAACAGGACCCAAGATTGATTTTGTGGGAAGAGTAACAGGAACCCTCCTGCCCCACAGACCCAGGAGCTGTGGCCATCTTGCTTTCTTCAAAGGTACAGGAGGACTGGTCTGGGCTGACGTTTGGTACCCCGCCCATGCCCTCTCACTTGTAGTTGCTGTTGATATGTGAGACTCTCCAGACGTTCTGCAGGTCAAAACCCATCCTCTCGAGCTCCGCCTCCTGCCGACATCGTATATGCTCTCCTGCAACACAACCCCCCCACCCCCGAGCCTGTCAGCTGACCCGGGCACCAAGGTCCATGGGTAGAGGAGGGAACACACACTGAGGAGAAAGCAGCAGCTTTCCTAAGCAGACAGTCTACACTCACCTGGCTGACACAGGTGGGTGTGCTGGTCCTCCTCGGTCAGCCCTAGGCACCAGGCATGGTAAGCAAAGGCAAAGAGGTCCTCAGGCTTGGCAGGTCTTGCTGTGGCCCGGCTTAGCCTTGAAAGCCACTCTTGGCACTGCTTGAAAGTGGAGAAGTGGCACCTGCAGGGCAATAAGCCACAGGTCTAGATGAGGCAAGGGATGTACCATGAGGACATACAGGTACAAAACATGGCCAGAGGAAGGCTGGGCGGAGAGGGTGTGAAAGCAGAAGGTAGAACAATAGAGGAGGGGGCGGCACAAGGGGTGAAACAGGGACACTGCACTTTGCCCAAAGGAAATTGTCTCCCATGACAGTTATTTCTGAAGAACTTCTGTACCTGGGATACATTTATTCCCCCTGATGTGACCCACCACTTCTCATACAAATCTAATTGCTACCATATGGTTCCAAACACAATCCTTGTTCCTACCCTACCAGCCAGTGTGATCTCCTGCGAGTCCCTAAGAGAAAGCTTGCTGCAGGTGGGAAGTCCCACACACACTATTCCTGTCTCCTTGTTCCTTCTTGATTCTCCTTCATAATGCCTCTTCTTTGCCCACCCACATCCTACTGAAACTTAGAAGACTTAGTTTTAGTGCCTTCTCCACTTGAAGGTTTCCCAACCTACTCCCTTCCACAGTCTTTCCTTTCTTAGGCTGTTTATTTGGTGTGAGACAAGGTAGTTCCGGCCAGCCTTGAACTCACTATGTAGCCCAGGGTAGCCTCGAACAGATGCTAATCCTCCTGTCTCAGCATCCTGAGTGCTGAGATTACAGGCATGCACCACCATGCCCAACCCTCTCTTAATTCTTAATATGTTTGTTATATTAAACAATTCACTTCTCCATGAAACACTGCTCTCTTAAGTCTTGCTTTAGCAACCTAAGGAGGTGAACCTCCATGAAGGGAAAGGCAATGCAGGATTCTTTTCTGAATCCACCACAGATTTGAGCACATGGCCAATTCTAAACCAAGTATCCTTCTCATACTCGTTGGAGTCATCCAGTTCCCTCTTTCTTTCATATGCAATCTGTCAGCAAACCATGCCACCTCCACCTTCAAAATACATCCAGAATCTGATCTCTCCACTGATTGCTATTACCTTAGACAGGCCAACACCACATCTCATGGGTACTGCAATAGCTTCCTAACTAATCTCCCAGCTTCTGCCTCGGCTAGTGTCCCTAACCTCTTCCATCTAGACTCAACATATGAGCTAGAGCGAGTCTATGAAGCATTAACCAGACCATGTCATTTCTTTCCTCAAGGAATTTCTTAATTCCCTCAAAGTAAATTCCAGTCACATGGCAGCTTCCTCTGCTCTCAGACCTGGTATCCCTCTATCCTCACCTACAGTCATGCCCTTATGGCACACTAGCCTTCCATATTCTTCCAAGGTAGGTACCCACTCAGGACCTTTACACTCATAGTTCCCCTTCCTGGTACTCTCTTCCCTGAAATACCCACATGGTCACTTTTCTTAGGTCTTGGCTCAAATGTCACCTTTTCTGTGTAGCTCTCTCTGATCATTTGTTTAAAACTACAACTTCATGTGCTTATTAGCATTTCATGTCCACTTCTCCTATCTTATTTTTCCTTTACCATCACTTACTATAGTTCACTTATTATTTACTTATTATTTCCACTGGAATATAAGCTCTATGAGGGAAAATTTTGTCTATTTGTTCTCTTCTGTACCTCTGGTCCCTAAAACAATCTAGCATAGAGCACCAATAAGCGTATGCTAAATGAATAAATAAAAATGAACCAGCAATGAGGTACATGCCCTATGCCAGATACTGTCCTGTTTCTATACACGTTATCTCGCGTAATCCTCACAGTGACTTCGGGAGTTAAGCAATACTCTCCCTTCCCCTTTTTTTAGTTTAAGATAGTTTGGGTCAGTAAACTGACATATCTAACCAGAACAGAACTGTTACCTTCTCCTTCAGTGGAAATCTTTGGTCTCTTGCACAAGACTAGGGCCACTGAACTTGAGCAGGGCTCCATTATGCTCACCTCACCACTTTGGAGTCCTTGCAGGCAATGTGCAGCTGGAACATATCACGGCTCTCCACACTGTCAATCATCCGGAGGGGCACCTTCAGAAGAAGGACAAACTGAAGCTCCACTCCCCCGCTCTTGGTACCACTCCTTATCCCCACCCCAGCCCAGGTGCTGATTACAACAGAAGGAAGGAAGCCAGCATTTACTGAGGACCTGTTACATGCCTAATCAACTGTGCTACATCCTTTACTCATGTGACCTCAATTGATAATCATCCTATGATATAAGAAGAAAACCAAGACTGTAATACATGAAGAAAACCAATAATACAATAAGAAAAACTCTTTATTGGAGCAAAGGCTTCCCTGAGGTCACAAAACTGGCAAGTGGCAATAAAGGAAAAGAAACCACATTTGCCCAACTACGACCTTGTCTCTATGCCCCTGAAAAGAGTCAGCAACAGGTAAAAGAAAGAAAAGAGGGAAAGGGAAAATAAGCCAGAGGGAAAGAGCCACAGGAGCATCAGGCAAGAAAACAAGAAGCCACTGAGAAAGAGAAGGAAACTCCAACACTTTTTTTCCAGACATGATCAGGTAAAGCACTAGAATAATATCACTTAAAACTTCATTGAGATTCAGGCTCAGGTGTAGGAAAACAAGACAGAAACTCACGTTGATGACAGAGTCCTTGAACTTGATATGCAGCCGGTAGTTGGAGATAGCAATGAGGGCATCAGCTGCCCGGCCCAGGAACTCCACTCCCTCACCCTGCAGCACTGTGAAGGGTACCTGCCAAGGGACAGAGAAGCTTTCATGCAGAATTGAGTCACCCCTCATTCTCTTCTGTTTCCCCTGCTCTGGGGGTTTAACCTATGGAAAGGCTAGACCATAGCAGGAATGGAGAATTCTCCCCACAGTCAGGTCACAGCTATAAAGAAAAGCTATCTTTCCTTCCCTGGGGCCAAAGGTTTCATAATCTACACACAGGCACACTAATCCACCCCCTCCAGAGACCAAGAAGAAGGAAGCCAGAGCTGTGGACGTGTTGTAGAACCTCCTGGAGATTTTAGGGGGAAGGAGATCATTTTTTAACTGAGCATGAACTCCACCCACCTCAGCCCAATTCTGACTTACCTGAAGGTTTTCCTCCTCCTTCACTAGTTCTTTAGGGGGAAAGAGATCCTTGGCTTGGATATACTCCAGGCTGGGAGGCCCCTCCTCGCCCTGCAGGAAGGCCATAATCCAGAGTCACTAAACTCCCCTTGGCCCCTCAGGCTCATTTGTTCCCCTTTCCCAATAATCAAGACAACATGCCCACACACCCACACCCCACACTTCTAAAGCTTCTTTCCCACCAGAGGAGGGAAAGGAAACCTGGCCTGGTTGGAAGTGGGGAAAGGTAAAACGGAGGGGGCACTCAAGCTGAGTAAACCTAAGGGAAGAGCAAGGTAAACCAAGGGGCAACTGGGAATCTGCACTGATCAGAGGTGAAACCCCCCCCCCCAGAAACAAAATGTCAAATGGAGGAGCAGAAAATTAGGGAAATGGCTAATGTGAGGGTAAGGCAGGAGTGCAAATGGTGAAGTTCTGTCCTGAGAAAAAGGAGCAAGGTGTGGCAGTTGATTACAGAGAGGAGGGAGGATCAGGCACCTCCAGCCACTGAAGCTTCAAGCTGGTGGGTGAAGGAAACAAAGAGGAGTAGGCTGGGGGGATTCAGTCCCGTGCCTCTAGAGGGCCTTTGTGGATGCTTTCAAAAGGAGGATGCCGTTTTGGAGCTGAGCTTATCTTCCTGTTAACCCCCGTTAACCAGCCTAGCAATCTGCCTTGCCTGCTGATCTGAGGGGAATTCCTGAGGAATACCCACAGCAAGCAGAAGTCGCTCCTCTCCTAACCACCAGGAGGGAGAAAAGGGGATCCACGCCACAAGGAGGAAGCAGGAAACCCAAGGACAGTCAGGGGAGAGAGAAAGAAGGCCTGGCAAACACCCACTGGGGTGAAGGAGGGGGGGATCTGAAAGGACAGATGGGGGAAGCGAGGAAGAAGCATTTGCCAGTGGGGAGGAGGGGTAGACTGGGAATGATGCAGAGGTACAGAGGCCTGCAGAGGAAGGGGGTTGAAGAAAAGAATCTGTTTGGGGGTGGGGGGGACAGTCAAGGAGAAAAGACTGGCTGACCTGTCAGGTGAGGGATGAATGTTGGGGGTGGCGGGGGAGGCTGGAGAACGGGACATAGTGCACAGGCATCATCCTATGGTCCCCGACTAGCCCCCTAACATCCCACAGTCACTAGCCACTTCCCAAATCGCCAGGCGAAGATGCAGCGGGTGGGACCAAGATGCAGAAGGGGGGGAGGGGGTGTAAAGGGATGTACCCCCCACAGGGCGGAGCCTGGAGCGCTGCAGTCAAGGGCAGTGGCTACGAGGCCAGGATGGGCCACAGAATTCCCACCCAACCTTCGACAATCCCCAGCAGCCGAAGACAGTGGCAAGTCTAAGAAAGAAAGCACTAACCTTCCACCCCTGCCCACTAAACGTTTGAAGCCAGGCCTGGGGCCTTGAGAAGAGGGATAGGCTGAAATAAGGTATCTCAAAGGCTGGCCCTGGGCGGAGCTGCGGATGCTTGCGTGCATTGGGTCCCCGAACCCGCGGGCAGGGCTGGCACTTACGAAGCAGCTAAGCATGGAGCAGGAGACGCGGGCGGTCAGGCTCATGGTCGCGGGCGGTCAGGGCCAGCGGACATGTCCCCGGAGCCGCTGCGCTGCCCGCCCGCCCCGGGCGCCCGCCGCATCCCGGCTGCGGGGCCCACCAGGTGCAGCCGCCGCGGCCTGGAAAGCGCGCTGGCTGCAGGGCCCGCTCAGCTCGGCTCGCCTCTCCCCTCCCCTTCTCTCCACAATGGAGCGGGCCCAGCTCCGCCCTCTGGCACGAGCGCGGAAAGGAGCCGAGCCAGGAGGGCCAGGAGCCGGGGACCGCGCCGGGAAGGAGGAGGCAGGGCGGGGCTCCACCCACACGGCTCCGCCCTCCCCGCCAAGCCGGGGCTGCCCGAGAGAAGGCTAGGGGCTTTCTAAGGCCTCAATCTGGGAGCCAAGGCCGCCTACAGCTTTTCACTTCCCGTCTTTTCAGGTGAGCCACCACCTCACCCCCCTCTTATGACACAAGCGTCCCCACAACCTTCCTCCTCCGAGTTCCCTCGTGGCCTGCTCTGGAGCACGACATCCCGTATTTCCATCCCGTGCCCCTTCCAGTTTTGGTGCTTCCTCGTTTCCTGCCCAAGCCACCACCCAGCACCCTTGAGCCATCAGTCCTTCTCAGTCTTCAGATTTAACCAAACTCATTTTGTCTCCAGAGAAGGGACACCGGTCTGGTGCCAGAGAGCAACTCTTTAAGTTTTTAAAATTTTATGGCCTTGCCCATTTCTATTCTTTCAGCTCCACCTCTCCCTTGGTTTTACATTCTCTGATCTCTGGAAAAGAAAATCCTTCTTGGAGAAAGGATTTGTTAGTCTGAGAAAGACAAAAAGTGGGATTATGGGCCATGGAAGTCATGCAAAAACAAAACTCAATACCCAGAAGTAAGCGGATGAAGGGAGTTGGGTAGCAGGCCAAACAGTGCCAAATTCAATAAGAGGTTTGATATTGCCAAAAGTCACAGAAGACACTAGCCGAAACCCCAAAATTTCCTGTACCTGGTAAATTTCAGAAACCAGGGCTTCTGGTCTGTGAGGTGGGAAAGAACAGGAGGAAACCTAACATTTTATTAAATATCTACTCTAACCTAAGTAGTTTTAAACATTACCTCATTTCACTTTCAACACTCCAAGAAGCCTTAGCTTGCTTTACAAGCGAGACACCAGGCTTTGAGAGAAAGCGTGCAATTTATGTAAGGCATTTAAGTGGTGGTGCTAGATTTAAAATTAAATGAGGCTGACTCCAAAAGCCATGCTCTTTTCAGAGTATCAGAGGAGAGGAAAGGAAGAGGGGCTAATAGCTGGTAGTAGGACTGGGAGACTATCTGATAACAGATCACCCAATACTGCCCACTTCGACAGAAAGAAGTGGGAAGGAAGCACACTTCTCACCAGTTGAATTCATTAACCTGTCCCTAAGTATAAGTGACATCTGAAAAACTGAAGCCAAAGGGGCAGGTTATGGCCTGATCTAGGGAAGGCCTGTGACATTCTCATCTCACTGCTTCTTCCTCCCTCAGCTCTCAAGGAGTTTCCTGAACTTAGAGTAAGAAAAGGGCAGTTACAGTTAATGGGAAATTTATAAGATTGAGATCAACTGTCCCTACTGAGATTCTGGGCACTTTGAGGATGCTATCCTGCTAGGTATTTATCAGCTGTTACCTATGGTTGCTTAACAGACAATACCTAGTAGCTGAAGAAAGTCCATGGTCTGAGTAAAGTCAGTCCTGACACTGCACCCACAATATTCTAGAGACCCACTAGAAGTCTCAGGATCTTAAGATAAAGAAGGCATGGCTTTAGCACAAGACTGGCTGAGTATGATTCCTAGTACCAAAAAAAGAAAAAGAAAAGAAGGCGTGGCTTTTTATATACCCAAATTTATCTTCAGGGCAGATGAGCCTGGTTAGGAACAGAGATTTTTCCAGGGTCCCAAGAAAAGCAAGAAAACTGCTAAGAGAGCTGGTGGTGTGTTGGTCGTACGGGGAAGATGTGGCATAACCATGTGCAGAAACATATTTCTACAGGTTTCTGATCCCAGTGCCCAATTTTCAATCTAAAGAAACCCTATGCTCAGTGGAAGAGCACTTGTCTAGCATGTGCAAAGCCCCAGGTTCAATTCCCAGTACTGCTGGGGGAAGGCGGGAATAGAACCTAATTTATCTCCAGGGCAAATGAACCTGTTTAGAAGCTGAACAGAGTAGTCTGGAGCTCAAGGTCTAGCAGGGGTGAGGCAGTGCCACAAAGACACAAAATACAGTGGTCTGAGAAGGAGTACTCACCATTCTACTGTGGTGAGGATCTTGGCTGTTGGCTTGCCACTGCAAGAGATCAAAAAAACGAGAGGAAAGAACACCATTAACATCACTGTAGAATCAACACATTCCAGACACCTACCCCTAAACTTCTTTACAATTCTTATTCACCCTTACAGAGGACCCAGACTCCCTCACAAGTCCCCATACCTGAGAAAGGCAATGGGAGCTATATAGGCAGAAAGCAACAAGTGATTCTGCAGAGCATGAAGTCAGCCACCAAGCTCTGGAACAGGAATGAATGTCATCCAAGCTTATTCAGCAGAACTCAAGAGTTCCGATTATCAGACAGAAGAAGAAAGGTAGAAAACTCTAAATCCTGCTCACTGCATGAGACCAAAATGCCAGCTCTAAAGAAATGCAAGTGCCCACTGGTACTCCTATTTGGCCCTGGTGGGGGCATGAATCCACAGAACAGCTCTGCCAATCTGAGTCTGGGAGTAGCACCCACCTGACCTGTTATTGGGGGCAGAGTCCAGAGCAGAGGACAAGAGGGAGAGGACCACAACTTGTGATAAGAAAATAACAGGGCTGGACCAGTCCTGCTAAGCATACTTGACACCAAGTGGGGTGGAGGTTATGGAGAGAAGGCCACACAACAGGGACAAATTCCAGCCAGGCAGGGTCTCAGAGTCAGTATCTGTCCAATGGGTCCTAGTAACATTTCAGGACGAGGCCTCAGACTCGCTTAGAGAGCCAGGCCCAGGTTTCACTAACACATTCCTTCATGCCTTCTGTGCTCACAGAAACAGGACTGTAAAGCCTTGCAAGACCTGAGGAGATAAAAGCCTGCTTCTTTGGCCCTACCCGCGTCCCAGATTACAGTACCCTCTTTTCCCAGCCCACCCTCCCTGACGGGGGGAGCCTGCAAACCACAAGCCAGACAGAGCTGCTGCCTCACCGCCCACTGGCACGCAGCCTCTGGGAAACGGAGGGAGGCAAAGAGGAATGACCAGGCCTGGGAAGCCTAAGGTTTCCGGACCTAGGTAATTTAGTCCCGGGGGATGGGCCAGGCTGGCAGGGGATTCCAGGTGCCCAGGTTCTAGGGGCGGAGCCTAAAGGCTTGTAGGCGGAGCCCCGAATGACAGAAGGCGGGACGGGAGAAAGCCGACGGGGGGCCTGGGCGGTGCCGGGCAAGACGTGGTCGTTGGGTATCCAGGATAGCAGTGCACGGGGTACAGTGACTCACCCAGGCGGCGTCCGCCCGACCCTCCAAGGCAGCGCTCTCACCACTTCCGTCTCCCGCAGCTGCTGAGGCTGTGCAGCACGAACCCCACCGCCGTGCCCTTTCTCCAACCAATCGTATCTCTGGCCTGCGTCCTCCCTGGCCAATGACCACATTAAGTCCCGCCCTGCCCCACCACGCAGCCGCCGCCCTCACTCCCTTTGGCGTTCATTGGCTCAAAGGGCAGACGCCCTCCCTGCCTTTAGCCTATCGGGTGCCTCAAGAGAAGATTGTACTTGTAGGAAGGCGGTGCGGCACAGGAGAGGAAACGCGACCAATGGGAAATCACAGCGCGTCCCTGCGGCAGCCAATAGGCAAGAAGGAAAAGGGGCTGCCGCTACTGTTGCTGCTACGAATACGGGGGCCGGAAGTGGGGACAGCCTGTCGTCCACTTGGTGGCGCAATTGAAGGCGGGTCATTGTCGGGACACAGCCTTGAAGCTACTTCCGGTGACAATCCTGCAGCAGAGGTAGTTTCTCTAATAAATCTCCGCTGGCACTTCAGTTGGGTTTGGAATTCGCTGCGATCATCCAATCCCAAAGTCAGAATGGGAGGCTGGGAGAGTAGACTGAAACTGGGACTTGGTCTGGATCGTCCACTTTCCACCGGCGGCACTGGGATTTGTCCTTTTTGACAGATTCCACTGTATTTTTGTATTAGTGAATGACTCTGGCGTCCTTCATCACCAGCACTGAACTACCAGTCTTTTTTTTTTTTTTTTTTTTTTTTGTCTTTTTGAGACAGGGTCTCGCTATGCATTTCAGGCTGGCCTTGAGCTGACTTTTTGTATCCCGGGCTGGTCTCGAACTCGCACCAATCCTCTTGCCTGAGCCTCCCAAGTGCTGGGACTACAGGCGTGCGCCACCACACCTGACCTGAACTTCCAGTCTTGAGAAAAGCTCTCTCCCTCGAAAGAAAACCTGGATCTTAGCCTGCAGCTAGTTAGCTGCACCTTTCTAGTCTGTAGCGGGAGAGCAGACGACGAGACGGAAAGTGGCCACCAGAGGTCGCCGTGGCCCCGAGGCATCAATCAGACAGGAGAGATTGCAATTGATTCCCAAGGGCTAGTAGCCTCAGGTCCAGAATGGACGATTTAATACCAGGCTTTTGGGATGACATGTCCTGCAATATATTTGTTTACAGAATTTCTGTACAAGTAGTAAGTTTCAGGAACACAAGAACTTTGCCTGTTTCACTACTTTAACCCCAGGGGCCAAAACAATGTCTGCAACCAAGCTAAAGCTTAATGTTTAAGGACTGAACTCTCCCAGGACAATGATTGTGCTTTTGAGCTGGGGATGTAGCTCAGTGGCACAGTGCCTGCCCCACAAGTGCAAGGTCCTTAGCTCAATTGTCAATTAAAATTTTTTACTCATTCCTGTCACTTGTTACACGACTTGGTGATTATAAGGCCATCAAAGTTTGTTCAATGCTGTTTATAGCAGGCTTTCTACAATTTACAGCTTAATTCTTCATATTCCTTTTCACAGATCAGGGACACAGGAAGTTAGGTTGCATGGAGTTAACACCCCATATTTTCCTAAGAGTTGGTATCAAAACTTCTACCAACTTGAAGGTACTGTGTGAAAGTTAGAGAAAGGTCCAGGCCCTAAATAACAGACAGGATAGACAGACATTAAGATGGCGAATCCAGTCTGTATCCTAAGGAGTCTGTATTCTAATTCCAGTCTGTATTCAGTCATGGGAGAGGAACATTTTCCCCACTCCCTTGACTAGGAAAAGCCAGGAATGGCAGCATCTCACAGCCTTTCAAACTGAGTGCTAAGGTGTTGGTCTCTAGGAGGTGGTAAAAAACAGACAGGAACACCAGAAGCCACCTATAGATTTATTAAACTTTATTTCCTCTGAGTCTCTGGGGTGTCAGCAGGGGTGTAAGGCAAAGTGGCAGTAGCTGCAGGGGCCTGAGCAGAGCTGGTATAGTAAGGGGCTGGCATATACAGGAAGAAGAGATTTAAATATCCAGGACCAAAAGCCGGTTAATGGGTCTCCTTCATCTGTCTTTGGATTTTGTGTAGCATCTCCTGCATCCGCCGAAGCTGGAATAGGCACATGTATCAAAATGGGGCCTTCTGGAGAATGCTCTGATATTAGGGGGGAAGTATCCCCCTGTTCTAATCCCTTGAGTCAGGGTCTGGTAGTCATGAGATATGATGGAGACTGGGCAGAATCACAAACTGACATCCCAGATACGCTTCAGAACCAGGAACTGTTCTATTCCCAGACCAAGAGTTACCGAGGTTTATGATCAGAGGGCCACCCAGGCTATCAGCCTCTACCATACTGCTCTCACCTCCTCATCTTTCTCTCGGATTAGCTTCTCAGTTTCTGGATCTGTCCCTGGTGGGACAGCAGGTATGGGGAAGTCAGTACCACTCTCTCGAGTCAGTTTGCTGAGGAAGGGGAAAGGAGAGTTGGTAAGGCTAGGGGGAACCCCAGCACTAGCTTGGGCTGAGCCTTGGCCCTACAGAAGAACAAAGAACAAAGAAAGGGCTTGGTCTTCCCCAAGGTTGTGCTTGGGGTCGCCCCTGCCAGCTTTGTCTGGCTTCCAGTCATACTTGCGATTCCGTTCCTTCACCACCAGGCGGGTCATGCTCTGGATGCACTGTGCCCGGTAGTTTTCATAATGTGTCTCCCGTGTCACATCCTTCAGGTCCTGCATGTGGGTACGCACCAGCATTGTCCTCAGCTTCACAAAGTCGCAGTGCCCTGGGTTTTCCACTGCACAGCAAGGCTAGGGGTCAGCCAGGGGCATGGGGAGGGAAGAGCCCCTAAGGGCAAGAGGTACCCTCCCTGCTCACAAACTCAGTGCTTTACCTTCTACGATGCCCCAAGGGTAAAGTCGGCCCCGAACTCGACGCCCTCTGGCCTCTACCACAGTGTTGCTGCCAATGACTGCAAATGGGATGCTTTCCTGAAAAAGGTTAGGAGTGCCTGTTACACCCCTTGGTCTCACCTGTTCCTTTCCACACTTATCTTCATCTTCTCTGCTTCACTTTAGGAGGTCAGGGTCCTCTCCCACCCAAAAAGCCTGTCCTTATGTGAAATTGTGCTTCCCTCTTCTGCCCAGAAGAGACCAGATGGGAGGGGATGCCCTGGAATGGCCCCACCTTTAGGGCTTGGTCCTGTAATTTGAAGTCCTCATCCTCATCAGAGTCACAATCTGGGAACTGATAGATCTTGATTCCAAAGTTCTCAATATCCTCCCGTATCTGGCAAACAGATGAGGAGCAGTTCTGGAAACTCCAACCTTTCTAGAAGCCCACCTGCTCCCTCCCCCCACCAGCTTCCCTCACTTTGCGTTTCTTGAGGTCCACTTCAGGACGTGTCAGTGTGTCCGCCTTGGCCAAGATAGGCACAATGTTAACCCGTTGATGAAGGGCCTTCATGAATTCAACATCCAATGGCCGGAGCCTGGAGAACAGGAATCTGTGACCACTTGCTAGTGGTAGCCCTGCTCCTGGTGCTCTTGGCCTGTTCCCTTGGCAGCACCCGTAGTACCAGGAGCCTCAGACTGGGACCATACCCGTGGCCGAAGGGTGAGATGAAGTACAGGCAGCAGTGCACCCTGTTGTCTTGGATGTTCTTGCGGTTCAGGCCACTCTCATCTCGGAAATACTGCTCAAACTGTTGGTCGATGTATTCTGCCACAGGCTTCCAGCTGGGCCAGAGACAGACAAGCAAAGAAGCTATGGGAATGGGGCTGGCTAGTGAACTCTGGGACTAGACAGAAGGAGTCCTTGCTCTGAGTAGTGTTTTCAAAAACAATGCTATTCCCTGGTGTGCTTTACTACACCTGTAGGGAAATAAATGCCTGGGATAAGAGTGTTTTTCACATGTCCTGAAGGAAAACCACAGTGAATACATAGGCATCACAGAAGTTTGATGAGAAGAAAAAGGCCCTAACTAAAGAAAGAATAGCAAAGGTAGCTATGGGTAAACACCAATTAGAAGCCAGGGAAGCCCCAAATCAGGTTCACAGTCTAGCTTCAGAGACTTTGTTCCTACCTTTTGCCACCTCTCCAAACCTACTCTACCCTTTCAGTCCCTATCCAAGAATTAGGTCTTCCATGAAGGCTCTTTTAACCACATCATTAGACACTGCTTTCCCCTTCAGCATACAACAATACATGAATACACACACACACACATACACAGAGAGTCCACCACCACATATTTCCATCAACCATTCCATATACTAGTGGTCCCATAAGATCATGTTGGAGCTGAAAAACTCTCGTAACATCATAGCCCAATGCATGTTTGTGGTATTGCTAGTATGAACCAACCTGTGATGTCAGTCATAAAAGTATAGCATATACAAAATATATACAGTACATAGTATTTGATGACAGATGTTTCCATTTTATGCACTTACTATATACCTTTTATAATTTAGTGGATGACTTCTACTTATAAAAAATTAAATTTACTATTATGCCACAATAGCCTCATACATCTCATGCTTATAACATCTTTTTATTTTTCTTATTTTTCTTACTACATGTTTGTAATTCTTCTTGAGACAGGGTCTTTCTATGTTGCTCAGGCTAGACTTGAACTCCTGGGCCCAAGCAATCTTCCCATCTCAGCCTCCTGTGTCTACAGCAGGCATGTGTTACTCGGCTCAGTTACAGTGCCTCTTTATAAATGAAAAGGTTAAACTGAGGGCAGCTAAAAGAATTGTTCCAGATTATTTGCTCAGTAAAGTCTCTATCCACCTGAATTTCTGGCTTTCTTAGTTAGGTAGGCCTGCCCTTACATAGTGCTTGATGAATACGTATGTTTAATATCCCCCATACTAGACTGTATGCCTCTCAGATAGAGGAACATACTTGTTCGGTATTACTTAACACATCCAACACCAGGCTGGACCCATAGTACGTGCTCCATGAATTCCTGCTGGTTGACTAAATGAGTATATAGGGAAGTATATCATACATGGTGACACAGACTTGTTATTAAGAAATGTATTGAAATGAGATTATTGAAATTACTATTAATATGAAGAGTAAAAGGAGGTAAATAGGTTGAAGAAGAAAGTAGGACTTGCTACACGAGGAATCAGTATGGTCTGAAAGAGTTTCAGAGCAAGCCACATGTTGAGACATACTGCTAGAACATGAAGAATGTAAATGATGGCAGTGATGATGATGTGGATGACATGGAGGTCGCCTTAACCCACCAGGAATATAGGTGGAGATCACGAGACTATACACCATGAACAAGGTCACTGCTATGGAAGAATGAAGAAATGGCCCTCCCCACAAAGCTCAGAATATGAAACTGAAGACGAACCAGTTAGCTGTGCCAAGTCATATGATGTAATGATAAAGCATGTGATGGGGTCCAGAGCACTGGAAGGTCTGTAAGGTACTGACTAGTCTGTGAGGTAATTATTCAGGGTCAGCTTGATCAGTGAATTGATCAAAAGGGGCCATGATTAGCATGACCTATTACCATCTTGAAATGCTTGATAATTTTGAACACAGGGCCCATAGATTGTTTCTGGTCTTGCAATTATTACTAAGATTCATGAGCATAAATAACTATTTTTTACAGTTTTCAATATGCAGGCATAATTGTGGATGGTTTTGAAATCAATTGGGTAAGGTGGATTTTTTTTTTTTAATTAGAGGAAATAGGACTGTAGCCATTTGCTCAAGATCACATGATTACTAAACAAGATTTGAACTCTCAGTCCAGAGTTTGGAGCACTACCTGCTTAACTTCATTACTGGAACTACCTTTTGTCCTATCTTTTTCATCCATTATCCTCATCTACTTACTTTTATCTAACCATTACCTGAACCTTTCTCCCATTCATGACAATAAATAAAAATAAAAAGAGAGGGGCTGGGCGTGGTGGCGCACACCTGTAATCCCAGCACTTGGGAAGCTGCATCAGGAGGATCAGTGTGAGTTTGAGACTAGCCTGGGCTGCAAGAGAGAGCTCAAGGCCAGCCTGAACTGCATAGCGAGACCCTATCTCAAAAAGAAAAAAATAATAAAAAATAAAAAGAGAGGAATGAGGGAATGTGCATGTCCCTGTGTGGCATAACCACCTTTTCTTTTGGCAGGGATCCTACAGAGCATCTAGAGTTTAAGTCCCACTGTGTTTTTTCTTTTGCCTCTTCTTTTTTCTCTTCACTCTTCCCTCCATGTTCCTCCATCTTCCCTTTAACAAGACTTATTTGTGGCATCTAAAATGTCACTGAGGGGCTGGAGAAATAGCTCAATAGAATAAGCGCTTGCTGGGGGCCGGCAAGATGGTTCAGTGGTCTAAAGCGCCTGCTTAGGAAAGCTCAGGCAACTGTAGGGACTGCAGTTCGATCCCCAGCACCACATGCTGCGCCAGCCCCACCACCAGGGCAGGCTGAGCCAGCCATAAAATAAATAAACAAACAAACAAATAATTTAAAAAAAAAGAATAAGCGCTTGCCTGGCAAGTGCAAGTGCAAGGGCCTGAGTTCCATCCCCAGCTCCGCAAAAACTACATATATATATATATATATATATATATATATATATATATATATATATGTATAAACATATATATATGCTGAGATCTACTGAGCAACAACTGCTATGTGTCAGGCCCTATGCTTTTGTTTTTGTTTTCTGAACTTTTTCTTTCTTATATTGTGCTCCCACCCTCACTACAGAATTATCAGTCAGCATTGGAAAGAACATTAGAAACCATCTATTCCAATCCTTTTCCTCTCACTTTACAGAAGAAGAGACAGCTGTTCAGTAAGGGGAATGACAAAGTACTTCCTCCCAACAAGTGTAGTTATGTGCATGCCTATGCACACCCTTGTGTATATGTGAAATGGGTGGGTGTGTCAGGGGCAACTGGGGTTGTGGTTGGTCAGACATACCACTCTGTGTTGTTGAGCGCATCACCAAAACCTGGTGTGTCCACAATGGTGAGCCGCAGCCTTACACCTTTTTCTTCTATATCCACTGCATGTTTCGTGATCTCCACAGTTTGCATGATCCGCTCTGGAGAAGGGGGAAACTGAGGCAAGGGCAAGGGCAGGGACCTGCCCAGTCAGGACAAACTGTGCACCCCAGCTAGCTTTGCTGCCCAGACTGCCTCATCCACACCTACCCTCCCTGCTGCCTATACACAGGCTGCCTGAAGGCCTGTTCCCTGGGAACCAGCAAGGAACACATTTCCCAACACAGGAAATGCCAGTGGCTGTTGGCTCTGGCCCCAGCCTCTTCTCTGCTCCTGGCTTTTTGCTTGGATTCCTGGAATCCTTTGGGAGTCAATCACTCAAGAGACCAGCATTCTGGTCCCTTCCCTGCTTTGGCACCCAAATCTTTAGGGAGCTGACTGTGGACTGCCAGGCTAGACAGGCCTATGAAGAGAAATACTGGCTATGGTTTCCAGCAGGCTGGGAGGGCCTGAGTGCTCCTGACTTTATGATTGGGTTTGTGAGTTTAACTTCCCAAGTCCGTCGGCCTGTCTCAATGCTCCTTACCTTCAGCATTCAGAAGTTTCCGGTCCCGGTATAGATCAGTGAGGAAGAGGCTATTCACCAGAGTGGATTTACCCAGGCCAGATTCTCCTGACAGAACAGAAGGCAGAGGCACCAAGTCAGAAGGTAAGATCTATAGGTCTGTGGTAACTGCTTATCAACTGGGACTAGACTAACCAAACATAGCATTTCAGAGCTTGAAGGAAGTAGTGTGATCAGCTTATCCAGCATCCTGATTTGAATGAAGCCAACAGACAAGAGATCACCCAAGGTTACATGGAAATGGCAAATACTGTACTAGAAAACTACTGGTTTCGCACCTATCCCTGCTGGCCCATATATATACATTTCTGGCCATTAAAGGCTTCTAGCTATTTTGCAAAACCAGGCACAGCATCGGCTGCTTCCTCATTCCCTACCCATGGCTCCTTCATTCATATACACACTCCTCAACTTCACCTAAAATATCCCTTATTCAACCCAGCCATGCCCCTTTCTACCTGCCACCATGAGGGTGAAGTCAAAGCCTTTCTTCACAGACTTTCGATGCACTTGGTTGGGAAGGGTCGCAAAGCCAACATACTCCTTGTCATCCTAGTGGACAGGAAGACAGAAGCATCAGGGTAAGAGGCAGGAGGGGCCCCAGCACCAGTCTTCTTGTTTTCTCTATGTTTTTGCCCCAGGCATAAAAGAGAAGCATCCAACTCCTTGTGTTCTCATCTAATTGGCCTTTCACTCCTGTCTGACATTGCCAATTTCTAATGCCCTCACAGGCAGAAATCAGTGCTAGGGCTAATATAAGACAGAAGCCTTAGCTGCACACACACACACACACACACACACACACACTTCTCTCTGCTCTCTCCCTGGGTCTTCCTGCACCCACCCACTGAAAGACAAAAGCAGGGCTAGAGTCTCTACCTCAGAGGAATCATAGGGATCAAGCTTGCCCCATGGGCTGCGGGGCCGGGTGGAGGGGCTAAGAGGGGTTGGGGTGTGGAAGTACTGCTGGCTGTCAGAGGACTGGGGCCACGAGGGGGGTCTGAGCTCCAGGTCATCTTCATAGAGGTCAGGGGCCTGGGGCCTTGACTCCAGGATTTGGGGCCTGGACATCCTGGTCTTGGCCTCCGGTGGGTGGCAGCTTTCACTTCCTGGAAATTCCTTCATGAACTTGCTCAGTTCTGCATCATCCGTGGTGTCCTCTAGGAAAGGCTTGATCTGGGGGTTGGGGGAGGTGCCAGGGAGGGAGCCAGAAGGGAAGGACAAGGAAGAAGGCAGAAGGCAAGACAAGGTGAGGAGAGAGAGCACTTGTGGTTAGAAAGGAAAGACACTGCAGCCAGGCCAGTGGAGGTGCTCACCATACTCCCCCATCACCAGCTCACTAGCCTCCTTAGGCAGGAAATGGGGAAGGACCTTAGTGTCTGAGATCCCCAAGCCATGCTTCTAGTTCCAGTCCCTCTCAGGATGGCGTCTTTGAGGTTGCCATTCCTGGGAGTATGGCTGAGACAGGAGCCAAGGACTATCCCAAAGGCCGGGAAATCAGACTAGTAAGAGGGAGCAGACAGATGCCTGAAATCTGAGTGTGTGCCTCAGGACTCAAGGCAAAGTACAGAAAGTCAAAATGGGGGCAGGCAGTAAGAAGCTGCTGAAGGGTTCTATGCCTCTGTCACTGCTGGTCAATGAGCTAGGGACCCAGGTGCAGATTCTACTGCAGCTGCTACTGCAGGTGCCCATTGTCCAGGGTTTGGTGCCTAGAGCTCAGTCTCGCTGATCCTGCTCTTACTGCAGGATCTGAGCCACACCAGGATAACTACTCATGAAGCTGCCAGACCCGAGGAGAAAAAAACAAGCCTACTAGTAGATTCTGAGAATGAAAGGAGGTAGTTGGAGGGACCAAGTGAAAGCAGATAGTGAAAAGCATATAGTGAAAGCGGATAGGACAGCACTGCTAGAGCTTGGAAGGGCAGGCAGCACCACCCCCACCCCCGACTGTGAGAGACATCCAAGAGGAAGGATTCTTAGTTGTTCCCTTACCTACTTTGCCTGGAGTCAGCGGTGCAGAAAGGGATCTGATCTAATCCATGACCCCCCCAAGGGAGTGATATGGAATGAAGAGAGTGGACTAGCTCCTCTGTAGAAACCTGCTCCACCTATTGCCAGCTTAGAAGTTAGATCCATTTCCCTCTATTCTCATTCTCAGCTCTAGACCCGACAGCTTCCCCTTTCCCTCTGGGGTAGTGTCCTTTATGGGGTGCCTGGCAGTGCTGGGCTTAGCTCTGCCTCACAACATCCACGTGCCACCCACAGACAATGGACAAGGGCTAGCTACAGAGGCTGACTCACACTCTGGGGTTCAGCTGAGCCAGTGGGAGTTACCCTAGACCATGATGGATTCCCCACCAAAGTGGGTGAGATAAGATGGCCAGAGTCTTCCTGCATACCCCCATTTTACAAAAGGAAGAAATTAAATAAGCAGACATGCACTTTCTGGTTTATGTCTGAGGAAAGAAATAGAGAAAGAAAGGCCAGGCATGGTGGTAAATATCAGTAATCCCAACATTCTAGGAAGCTGAGGCAGGAGGATCCCAAGTTCAAGCCTAGCCCAGGCAACTTAGCAAATTAATGAGACCATGTCAAAAATGAAAACTTTTTGATCCAGGTATAGTGGCACACACCTATAATCTCAGTAGTTCGAAGGCTGAGGCAGAAAGACTTCAACGAGCTCAAAATCAGCCTGGGCTATACAATGAGTTCAAGACCAGCCTGAACTACCTAGCAAGGCCCTACCTCAAAAAATCAACTAAACAAATAAGCATTAAAAAGCTTTTAATAAAAGAGCTAGGGACGTAGGATAGCTAGACCCTAAGGTTCCCACAGGATCAAATGCGGAAGGGCAGGGTAAGAGTAACAGGAAAAGTCCCCTAAAAACTATTTCTAGGCTGTCATCTCCCTAGGCCATCTGCCATCTCTCAAGACTCCACACCTGTGGGCAGCCACACTCTGCAGGGCTTGCCTGTACAAAAAGGAGGAAAAGAGGCCATTTAGCCTACAAATGGAACCCCCACAGGGGGCTTGGTGGCTAGAAGCTATCCTAAAACAGGCCTGATCTAATAGGCTTTTTTCATATGCAAGATCTGTGGGTAAACACGCATCCAGTTTATGCTTGTTGGCCTTGCATAATGATTAATTGTTCCCCCTTTCACTCTTAGAAATATCTCAACCTGGACAATTACATAGCAATAGAGAAGGGATGGGGCTGATGAGCAGCAGTTGGGAATACCAGGAAATCCTGCTTTTGTTTTTCCTTTTGTGGTGCTGGGGATCGAACTCCAGACCTTGTGCTTGCCCTGCTGACACTTATGTTGCTGAGCTATATTCCTGGCCCACTGCTTTTTCTATACAATCCCACAGTGACCCAGTAATTGGCCTGGGGGGTTGGCTAAGGGTGGAAGAGAAGAATGTGCTCTGCTAAGGCATTACGCAGAGGGGTAAGCGGGGAGAGGAAAAGGGAAAGAACTCTGGAGATCCCTAACGCGACACAAGTTCCCAGCAGAGCTACCAAGAACCAAGTTTTTCTCGACTGTGCATCAGCATGGAGGAAGCCAACGGGCTCTACCAGAGAAGTCAAGACACAAGGTCCGCACCTCCTGTCTGTTGTCCGTCCTTCCCACTTCCCCAACTCTGCCAATGACCAAATCATCATCTGATTTTGAGCCCCAACCTCAGTCAAGGCAGAAGATAGGTCACGGGGGCCTATAAACAGATTTCCACCCATCTCCCAGAGCAGCACCTTACCCCAGTTTTAGTCCTGTCCTCAGGCATAGAACTGCCTTGCCTTCCCAGTGAATGGTCCATGCCCCAAGCTTCAGAGTCCCTGTCAGCAAGCTCTAGGTCTAATTTTATCTCCCAAGCAAAGTTCCTCACACACAGAAACAGCCTTGTCTTGATGTTCCTGTTGTCTTCTGGCTTGCTCCTTTCTCTTTTTCTTTTGACCTCCCTCTATCTCTGGCAGGGGCCGAAAAAGACTGTGGAATGTTCTTCCCCACCCCCTTTCTCCCCTTCCCTTGGCTCCCACCCTCCAAGGACAGCTCAGCTGCAGCAGGATCGCTCTGTTCCTCTGCAGTCCCCTCCTCCTCTGATTGGCTGCCCCACGGGCCTGCCCTCTGCCTAACCCAGTGGGCACAGCACCAACCTCCCAAGTCTGTCTGCAGCACAGGCTCCTGATCCACCTCATTTCTTCTGTTAAGCCCCAAGGACACTGAGGTCTGCCTAAAGAATATGAACTATCCCCCAAGGTGACCTGGCCCATCAGTGCAAGGGGACAGCCATGTAGAAGATCTATTCCCAAAAGATTCCAACCCTCTGATCTCTTTACTATCAAGCAGTGCTGAAGAAGAGTGGCATGTCCTATAATCTCAGGAATAGGTTCCATAGGGATGGCCCTTTTCTCCCAGGAGAAACTGTTTCAGAAATTTGTTCTTAGATTTCTCAGCAGGGAACTCCAGATATAGAGGGGTCTTGCCTCCAGGGTCTCCTGCTATCCTAGAATACCTGACCTCAGATTCACAAGGACCTGGATCAATTCCATCACCCCATGATTTCCAGACTCAATGAGGGACTTGATGGCATTTGTTCTCTAAGAGTCATGGATTCACAATAACAGCAGGCTGACATTACAGAGGCTTCAGAGTTGCCACTGAGGTGGGAGACAAACAAGGGTTCTGACTGGAAATGTCCAGATGGAACACTATCACGAGAGAGGAGGCCAGTGTTTCTGGTTGGACTAGAAACACTCCTGCTGAGTCTCAGTAGTATGTTCATTTCAGGACCTTAATGTCCAACTGTAAATGGCCTTTCTTTGCCTCCCTCTGAGATGAGGGAGAGAAATCACTTCTAGATATCTTAAGCTACTTTGAACCTTAGAGAAAGTGAATCTCAGACCACACGATAGTAATAAATGTTGACCTATCATTTTTCATATGCAAACTTAAACTCCCAGAATTCCTGGGCTAGGGAGGGTCTCCCACTGAATTTCAAAGCTGCTATGACACTGACCTCCTTTGATAAGAAGACTCTCATAGAGGAGTCTACCTTACAGGAACCAGTCAGCCCAAGGACTTGGCTAGCTTGAGGACAGGGACTTGAGGCTGGAGACTTAACAAAGAACGGGACTGGCCTGGGCCCAGCTGAAAGCACCAAGACCTCAGCTGAACTGAACTTAGTGTGTGGCAGAAAAAGCCCCTCTCATCCCTGCTGGGCTTGGCACCAAGGATAATCAGTGCTTCCCCAAGAATCCAGCCCCAGGACAATAAGCCTGTCCACCACCCCCCACGTGAGGAGGAGGAGCAGGGGGACACTCTGGGGAGTTATAGGGTCACTAATACTTCCTGGCCAAGACTTGGGCCTTTGCCTGGACACAGTTTGAGACAAGAACCCAAAAGGGTGGCCTTTCTAGACTTAAAAGCTTCTGATTCCACAGGACCCAGGGAGCTCCCTTCTGGTGGCTGCCCATAGCCAACATCCGGCCCCAAGGCTGGCCACCAACCTCCTACTGCTGTAAACACTTGTGCCTCCCAAGAAGAGGGCACAGGCTGGGGGTGGTGGGAGCTTCTAGACGGGAGGAGAGGACAGTGTGTGGCCTGGAGGCCCTGACACACATACACTGTGTTTGTGGTAGGTTCTGGCAACAAAAGCAAGCTGGCATCCTCACAGCCAAGCATCAAAACTTCCTACCTTGGAGCCTCCAGGAAGGCTGGCTGGTATTACTGCTTCTCTTCCCACCACAGGCAGGTGGCAGGAATGAGTCCCCCCCACCCCCACACACCGCAGAAGGGGGGGGGGGGGGATAGATATAGCAGGAGGAAGCTTCTCCATGGTTCTGTCCCTACAGCCAAAAGACAGTGTCATCTGGTAGAAGGACGGCTGGGAGTTTCCCTCTCTCAAGGATTTCATTGAGAAAGGTCTAGGGAGTGCCCCTTGTCAGGCTGTGAAAAGGACCCAAAGCCTCGCTGTCTTTTTTAGGTAGACAGGCAGTGTGTCTGGGTCTCCTCTGTTTTCCAGAGGGAGCTGGTGCTAGGGTCTGTGCCCTGAGCAGGTGGGTGAGGAATATCCAGGGAACAGCTGAGTAGGGCAAGGGTGGAGACCCTAACTAGGCTCATCGCTGTCGTGCCCTTCCCCGCACACGCTCAACACCGCCGGCGGGCACCTCCCACAACATAGACCCACCCCTTCCTCCAAGATCATGGGCAGCATCCCCGGGGTCTGCCTGCTTAGTAGCTACTCGGCTTGGAAGGAAAAACTTGCGAGCAGCAACGTAGCGCCACCCACCAGCAATGCCTGCCTGAGCCCGGGGCCGGGGCCAGGGACAGCGCCTCCCCAGCAGTTCCCTGGGAGCCGCTCAGGAACAGGGGGCCCTGAGACTCCCGGCCCTGCTCTGAGCCCGCCCGCCTTACCATGGCTGCAGCCCCGGCCAGGCCGGCTCCGCCTAGACAGCGCACGAGCAACCGCGGCTAGAGCTGCTCACTGCCCTCGCTGCACCGCCAGCCCCCACCCGCCTCCCGGAGTGCGGACCTCTAGGGGCGGGGCCAGGTCCCGGGCGGGCGGGGCGAGCTGTCCACCGGGCGGGGCCTGCACCTCTGCTGCGGAGGGCGTCGGACACCCCCTGAAGAACGAGCTGCGCAAGGCTCGGCTTCCCCTTTCCAGGGGTTCTAGACACCTGGCTCTTCCCTACTCAGCCCTGGTACTGAGGTGACTTTGAGCCTGCATTCAAAGGAAAAGGAAGAGCCCACCTGCCTTCCCAGAAGATGTCTTTATAAGGGAGAAGATTCATTGACAAAAACCATTAAGTTACTCCAGAGATTCAGCAAGGTTTTAAGGAAATGAAGCTGACTGGTTATTTATTGTCCATACCCGTACCACACAATCAGACATTCTCCACCTCCACTCAACCTGTGAGAAAGACACAGGTTAGAAGCAGGTTCCCTTTTTGCAGGACTTCAGATTAAAGATTAAAGAGGATTTACTGCATAAATTATACAGGGATCATCTGCTGGAAGACTAGGAGAGGCTGAGAGATTTTAATGGGCCATGCCTAGCCAGGCCATTCCTGTGACAAATCAGGTGAGATTGTGGGACAGATGCCCCAGCGGCTTACAAGCATTAGCTCAGAAGGGCCACAGCACATCTCTGGGACGATAGATGTGTGGCAGTGAGAAACTGGAAGGGATTTCCTGAGCTAAGTAGAGTCTGAACTGTCAGGATCCTGTAGAAGTTTCTGGAACTATGCCTATCTCTGGCTCCTAGAAGCCTTCCCTAAGGGCAGGCTGATTGGTCTCTGAACAAAACTGAGCCCCAGAGCATGATTCTCTCTAAGGGTAGAAGTGCCAGACATCTGCCTACCATATTTTCCTCTAATCTGCAAACTACTGACCACATTGTGGCCCCATCAAAACTCAGCCAAATGAGGAAAGAAGCTCAGAAAAACACAGAACTGCTATTGGAGATATGACTGGACATCTGACAGTGGGGGACTGGGGGCTAGAGGAATGTTGTTGCTTAAAGACATCAGAAGCAAATATTCATGGTCAAGCAGGCTGGTCTAGCTGTGTTACTTTGGCAACTCATGTGGCCTGTAAGGCTTTGTTTTCACCCCTAAAAATGAGGGGAGCTAAATTAGATTTCTAAGTTTTCTTAAAGTTACTGGCATTCTAAAAAATAGATGTAGGCTAAGGATATAGTTCTGTGGCACGATACCTGCCACTGAAAACACGAAGTCCTGAGTTTGAATCCCAGTACCAAAAAAAACCCACACAGATGCAGTGAGATAAAAGGGTATGCTTTGGGTTCTGGAGGAAGACAAAAGAGATCAAGGTAACAACAGCTGAGATGCTAAAGAAAAGTTGGACCATAAAGACACCCAGGAGAAAGCCCTGGAGGCATAGGATCTGAGCCTGAAGCTTGGCTCCAAGGACAGGGAATTCCTGGAGACACAAAGTTTCCAGCAATAGTCAGGAGTAGACCTGGAGAAAGGAAGCAGCACTCAGAAAGACACAGGATAAACCAACGACTGGAAGTCTACAGAAGTAGCAGCTGCCACCACTGTCAGACCCTAATGTCAGATTTGAGTTACACAAAGCCCCACTAATCCCAAGTCCCAGGCCTAGTACTCATGTATACATTCCCCTAAGAATGCCTCCTAGGGGCTTTCAGGACACAGTCTTGTGGCCTGGTATCAAAGGAAATGTGTCAATGAAGGTAGGCTTCATTTCAAAGTCTTTTCTCTATTGTAATATCACACATACACACACACTCCAAGTATGGACAGAGAAACATCTCACAAAGCAACCTAATGCCTCACATTTTGAAGGCCCTGGGTTCAATCCCCAGCTCTGAGAGGAAAAAACAGAAACAAAAGCAAGCAGCTCAGCTAATTTATCCTCAGCTGAGACCAGAATCCTGGTTCTTCTCTAGTACCTACTTCTCAGGTTCCACAGGCTATGTGTTCTGAGCAAATTGGGGCCAACCGCCTCGAGAGAAAAGAAGCCTGAGGCCATAAGACTCAGCTCCAAGCCAAGAACCAAGGAGTCTTGATGGCCCACAGTTCTTTTCTAACCCTGTACCCTAGGCTCAACATAAGGCATGCTGCATCAAATAAAAGCTTAAGACAAGCTGAATTATTCTACTTGTGCAGGCCCTGAATGCTAAGCCTGTACCAATGAGAAGGCACTGACAGAAACTGGTCTTAGAGTAAGTCCCCACATGTTATCATGCATACATATTTTAGTGTCTTCAAATCCATAGGCCTTCATGGGACTCTTTCTCTCGGTGAAGGAACACAGACTTCCCCAACTTCAATTCTCCCTTTCTGCATTGATGGAGACATGCTCCCAAAACTGGTCAGAAACCAGGAATGATTTAGCAGCCCTTGTATAAATTAATAACGACTAAGGCCTGCCTGACAGCTCAGTGGACTAAAGCACCTGTTCAGGCAAAGCGCAGCAGCTGGGGTTTGATCCCTGGAGTGCCATGCCACCCCACCCACGGTTGCACTGAGATGGTGATTGAGACTCAGCACAGTGGTGCGTGCCTGTAATCCCAGCACTGGGGAGGCTGAAAACAGGAGAATCGCTATGAGTTCCATCTATGTAGTGAGACCCTATAGACCCTGTCCTAAATACAGAAAGAAAAAAAAAAAAAAATCACTGACAACTGAATATTCCTTTCCACCTCCAGCTGACAGGTGGCCTGGCCAACCTTTGCCTCAACACTATTCATTTCTTGGAGTCTGGATCTCCCTTGAAATTCAACATTCCATAGGCATTGATATTTCTAACTAGAGTACAATTCCCCAAAGTACTGCTAGGGTAGGGCGCCAAGTGCCTAGGGACTGGACACGTAGGCTGGCACAAAGGATCACTCCTCTGAGGAATTCAATTCAGCAACCAGGTTTGAGCCTGCTGTCCTCACTCCTCTACTTACATCAGACCAACATGGGCTGTAGGGAAAACTCTCCTAGCCTCCACCACTGGATCTTTGCTGCCCACCCATTGGAGAAGGTTGTGTGGCACAGGGGCTAAGCAAGAAGACTGCTCTTGGGCCAAAGCAGGGCCCAGGTTCAAAGCCAAGAATAAAGAATGATTACTACAAAGAAATCAGGATTCCAGAGCTGCATGACTAGCAAAGGCTACTTTTGTCTCTTAGTAGTTGTTTCCCTTAAGTGATAGAAGGATTAATTATATCTCCCTTTCCCTAGAAGTGGATAAGTTGCTGATAACATAGTCAGAGAGCCCTGGTGGGGCCAACGGGCCATCACTGGGTTGTTTTTTAAGGAAACCTCAGTCAATCTGTCCAATTAGATTTGTGCAAAGGCAAAAACCGAAGAACCTTAAGCCTACTCCTTCCCCAACTACAGCCTACTATCCTACATTCCTGGAGCAGATGTAAGACGTTGGTGGCAAGGTTGGGAAGCATTGTTTCCTGACACCTGATGAACCACTGCAGAGGGGCACTGTGGAGCCAGCAGGGTACTAGAAAGCAGAAACTTCCAACACCTCCACTGAGGACAGGGCCACAGGAGCTCAGGGTTGGAAGGGATTTACATACCTCCTCATATGACTAGCTATACCCATCAAAGGCCTGACTCTTCAAGAACCCCTCTGCCTTCCTAGCCTCTATACGAATACCTCTCCTGCCAAAATTTCACTGACCCTAACAACTGTCCTTCAATCTCTGGGTACCTGAGTTCTCAAGGTCTTCATCATACTAGCCAAAATCTTTCTCTCCCTGGTTTCTACCCTCCAAGACTTCCCATGCTAGAACCTTGCTGACTCATTTCACTGGACTTTGCTTTGTCCTTGGATGTTCACGCCCTTTCAAATGACCCAGCTATATACTTTTTTCTCCCAAATTAACCCCAAGCCCTTCAAAGGCAGGAGAGTGTCTTCTATTTTAACCTTTGCTCATCACTTCAGGGAACATGTGAGCATGTGATGTGATTTATTCCTGCATGACTAGCTAGGCCCATGCCCCCAGGAGCTGGATGATCAATATGGAATGACCAAAAGGACACATTGATTAGTTTTCTACTCTGATCTTAGAGCAGACAAGCCTTGAGGCTCTGGCCTTCACTGACCCATCACTCACGCTTAATTCTAACTGCTTTAAGCTTATGTTTACCTTCCTATCTCAAAATTTACATGCAAAGACACTGAAGCTACTCCCACTAAAATCTTTCCTTTTTAATTCCTGATATTGTTAAAATATTGAGGTCATCTTTCAGGAAGACATGGCTAAAGAAAAAGGATATCTATATAACATGGTTGAATCCCTAAGACAAGACACTCTTTAAACTGCTCCCAGCTTTGATGAACAAGCTCTGAGCTCAGTTTCTTCATCTGTGGAATAGGGAGAAAGAAGTCCACATCACAGGTTGTTACAAAGATTCACTAACACACTTAAAAGTGGTATAATCCCTAAAATTAATGTTAGCCATTATCTCTGCTGGAAAAAATTATCAACAACAAAGCAACCATTATCAACTGTGACTATTTCAAATGCCTTTCTTCCAGAAGAGTAGGAGTGTGCATGTATATGCAATGGGTGGAGACAGATGGCAGAAGAGACTACCAGAGCAATGTCTTAGACTACAGTGAACCTGAAATGACCATCCTGCTGCCACCTATGGAGTCAGCTTTTCTAACTAGTCATCACTCCATCTCTAGAAAGCAGGTCTTGGTCTCTCAAGTCTACTGCCCCCAAATTCCTGAAAACAGCCACTAGGGATACCCTATTGGACCTAGATGACTTTGCCTGAGGTAGATGTGCCAAAGACTTGCTGGCCAGTCCTTCCATTCAGTCTCAGAGCCTGCACTGCTCTCATGAACTACCTCACATACTGTTCCCCTCCTCCACGCCTTCTTCATTCAGTCCCTAAGGTGCAGCTGTCTCTTGCTGCTGCTTTCATAGCAGCTGAGCCAAAGGCAGCTGCACAGAGGAGGGTCAAGAGACACAGCCATTTCTGCATGCAGGACAGCCTTCTTCTGGCTGAGCAGCTGTCAGGATAGTTTCTAGGTGACAGATTATCTTCCTGACCTAAGTATGCCCCTGCTTAATCTACCCAGACCTACTATCTTTCCTCTTACTTAGAAGACCTACCATTTAAAATACCCACCAGAGTACTCAGAAAGATGTTTGAGAAGGATTCCAGTCGGTGAACTAAGTAATTTGTGAAAATATATCAGGAAGTCCAGAATGAATGTGGCAAGTTCTTCACTTGTGTGAGCTCAATCTGGGCACAACAACAAAAAACACTAAAGGAGTATTTTCTCAGTTCTGCTACCAAGACCAAGAGGAAGGCATCACATTTTCCTGTCTCCCTTTCACAGGCCAAAGGAGCAACCTTCCCAGGTCTCACAGTGAAAACAGGAAATCACTTCCACCCTGTGCTTCAAGGGGCTCTGGCTAGAGTAGAGCCTGCCACATCTTGCTCTGTATGACTGCCTCAGTGGCACAGCGCTGAAAGAGGTTCGTGTAACAAAGAAATTTTAGTTCTAAACCTTTCTGAATTAGTCAACCTCTCTCATCCCCCAAGTCCTAGCCACAGGTCACCGGCCTTTCATCCTGCTCTGAAACTGGCTGCCCATAGTAGCTTTAGATGAACAAAGGGCCACTTGACAGGATATGATGCATGCTTCCTAAGTAAGCTATGTAGTGAGGGTCAAGCTGCTGTGAAAAACCCCCTGAAGTGCCCTGCTCCATTTTCAGTTGTGCTGCTCCATTTTAGTAATTGGTTTCATGGCTCCACTTCAATAATTCCCCTCCCCTTTCATAGCCTGATTGTGTATACCTATAATCCCAGTACTTGGAAGACTGAGAAGGAGGATTATAAGTTCAAGGCCAGCCTGTGCTACATAGAGAATACAAGGCCAACCTGGACTGTATAGCAAAACCATGTCTCAAAAAATATCAATAGTGGGGCCGGCGAGATGGTTCAGTGGTCTAAAGCGCCTGCTTGGGAGGGCTCAGGCAACTGCGGGGACTGCAGTTCGATCCCCGGCACCACATGCTGCGCCAGCGCCACCACCAGGGCAGGCTGAGCCAGCCACAAAAAAAATGAATAAATAAAGAAACAAACAAACACAACAAGCAAACAAATTAATAAATAAATAAA
>PVKN010000375.1:0-34387 GCA_004027915.1 Capromys pilorides | reverse complement strand
ATCAATAGTGCTAAATTCAATATTAAAACTGGAATATTAACATGGCTCCTATGCTAGAATGACATGCAAAATCAAGAAGCATTCTGTATTTTTTAAAAAATACAAAAGACAATTCCCTTTCCTGTCAACTTTGAGGCCTCTGTGCAAAGCAAGAGGAATGGGAACACAGGAAAGACAGTTTTCCAGGATTCCTTTCAGAGAGAGGTCACATCCTAGGATCCTGGCATCATAGAGACTCCTCAGGCTCCTAAAAGATTTGAGTTTTCTTTGGTAGACAAAGTGCCCTTTAGCAAAGCTGACAGTCTTATTCCTCAGGAGTCAAATGAAATGGTACACTAATGACACAGGTCTGCCTCAGGTATATTGAGACAGCCTCTTCTAGTTCCTGGCCTGTTTTCCAGAGGTGATTTCTTGCATAATTGATAGATACAGCAAGAAGGAAACCACTTGGTTATCTGACAGCTTGAGAAGTCATATCCACAATGAGTCATCAGGTATCTTGAAGACACAGGATACTGGGGCTAGGATACCCTCTCTTGTCTGCTTATTTTCAGGAACTTTCCAGGGAGGTGTGAGAAGGTAGTCCCTGATGGTCCAAGAAAGCGCCAAGACAAAACAAGCCAACATCATCAGGAGTACCTTCCTCAGTCTACTACAACCTCCTCTGGGGAGACTCTAGTCCTTAGTGTCCCAGTCCTGGGGTGAGAAGCATCTGTCTCTCACTCTTAAGAAAATAAAGCCTTGCTGAATGTGGTGTCATACCTGTAATCGCAGCAGTTGGGAAGATGAGACAGGAGGATCACCAGCTCAGCGTGAGCCTATATAAACAAGTTCAAGGCCAGCCTGCACTCGTAATAAGACCACATCTCAAAAAACAGAAAAGAAAATAGGGCTTTGAGGGGTCATTTGGAAGAGACAGAAACAGGTTGAATCAGGCACCACCCCCAGATGCAGACCCAGAGGTGTTTGTGAAGTTTGTTCCATAAGCCAAGTGTTGGGGCTATACGACCAGAGAATTCCTATTGAGAATTAAATCTGAAGCAACCATTCCCAGGCCACAGGAACTCAACACCTTGGGTTCCTACCAGCACCAGAGTTTCCAGTCTGGGGGGTCATGCAACCTAGGGACAAGCTGAGGAAAGTCTAACTTGCTTATATTCTAGGGGGAGACTACCTGGTATACCTTCAAGTCACCCTGTCTCCAGAGAGCCAGAGAAGACCAGGAGCCCAGCTGCTTGGGAACCTTTTCTTCCCAGCTTCCGGGGAAAGCTCTGCTTCTGAACAGGGCTGGGAAGCTGTAATTATACAGACAGGATAAGAGCTATTTTGGGAAGGAGCTGTCTTGCTGCCAAGCATTTGACTTTCTAAACTAAAACAAGATAGAAGAAAAAAAGCAAAAATAAAGAGGGTAAGAGTAAAGAAGAACAGGGAGGAGCCTGCTCAGTCAAAAACATCACATCTTCAATGAAGAGAAATAGCACCCCTTCCTACAGGTACAAACTTGTGTTAAGGGATGAGCAAGAGGCAGGTGTTAAGATATCTTCTCATGCCTAGGCTCCTTACTAACCCTTGCTGACTTCTTCTTTTGCTAAGACTCTCCAAGAGTACTTAAGTCTGTTCTGTTTCACTGTGTGTGTGTGTGTGTGTGTGTGTGTGTGTGTGTGTGTGTGTAAGACAGGGTCTTGCAATAAGTGCAGGCTAGCCTTGATACCCTACGTAGCTCAGGCTGGCCTTAAACTCACATGATCCTCCTTCCTCAGCCTCCCAAGTGCTATTACTTAACATCTGAACACAGACCACTGTACATTGTTGTTTAAATGTTTCCTGTGCATGACTTACCTCCTAACACACATAGTCAGTTTCTCAAAGCAAAGGAGTATATATACATATCCCTCTCTCCAAAAGCTCCTAGCACAGTGCTAGGTATCTGAACAGCAATTATCTATGGAGGGAAGGAAGAGAGAGGGAGAGAGGACCAAAGGAAGAAAGGAAGAAAGGGAAGGAGGGACAGATGGACCATGCAGAGGGACTTACTGTTCTTCATAGGCGATAATCTCTAAAAGTAACTGCTCCAATCTATAGCTGAGGTCAGGGCCTTGGGTTGGATAAGAACTCATAGCAGAGGGGGTGGCAGCCACATTCCTGGACACCTACCCTTCAGCTGTTCTGTTATGTGAACTCAGGCTGTATTCCATTCCCAGACCCCATTTGTAGTCAACTGCTTTTCATCCTAAGCCAGTCAGCCTGTGGATGAGATCCATTAGAGTCCACTGCTAGGCTTTGGATAAGATAGGAATATGGTAAGATAATCAATGGAAGCAGGAAAAGCTTTGACCATCTTATCAAACATAGGCCAAAAAAGAGCCAAAGTACTGATGGGAACTAAAAATGTACTGTGAAATCAGGACACTGCCAAATTTAGGACACAGACCTGCTAAGAGCAGAGCCCACCTATACTTTTTCAAACTGAGGAACCAAATAGTGTATAACTCAGACAATAACCCCTTTCTGGAGTGATCTACGAAGGAGATGGTAGAGCCAGGAGGGGACCAATCCAACTCATGGATACCCAGTCTTTTCACAGAGCACTTGGCAATATTTATCATCTCCCAAAAAATCTCTATTCTTTCTCTCCAGAGCTTCAGATAGCTCATATGGCATTTTTGTACACATCTCCCTTGGAGGAAGGTACAGCACAAGCAGGACACAGCTCAGCAAGTGGAACTCAGGTGCGCTCATGGAGTGCACAACCTCTCTAAGCACAGGGAGCAGCAGTGTCTCCCTTCATATCCCCTTCCAGCAGAGGACAGTAGTGGGACTTGGATAAGGGGCAGGAGTACAGGAAACTGAAAGTAACCTCTCAGGATCATTCTTACCTCCTCATCTGTCGTAATAGAGTAGAAGCCAGGCATTCCCATGGGACAGCAAATGGAATTCAGAAAATGCCAACAGAAAAGAAAAAGCAAATTTTACTGAAGATGCTCAATGAATTTGGCATAACCTGGCCCAAGTCCCTCCTAGTAACAACAGTTATCATTTACTGAGTTCCTCTCATGGCCAAGTAACATGCTAAGTGCTCTCCATGAAATAGCTTGGTTAATTTTCACAATAATCTAAGAGGAATCTATTATCACATATGGTATGGAGAAACTAAGGTTTGGCGAAGTAAAGTAACTCACCCAAAGTCAAGGCCAGGAAACAGTGGATCCAGTGCTCAAACCCAGTAAGACAATTTCTGAATCCACACGTTACTACACATCTACTTAGGGAGCTTGGCTTCCTCTTCTCTACTTTTCGTTATCCCTGGTTCAGAGGGTTCATTCTGGTTGGGACTGGATAACATTCTAAGGGCTCTCTTCTACTTAGGAACTTCTCCATCCGGAGCTCAGAACTCTGGTGTTCATTGCATAGAGTTCAACTGGGGCCACAATCCTCAAACCAAAAACTCCCTGCTGCCAAGATCCACTGTACAAAATCTAGTCCTCACATTCCCCTGCACAAGACAGCTCAGGAGTAAGAATGTAACAAGAGGGTCTTGCAAGGATGAGGACACCTAAGGATTCTGGAGTTGGCTTCAAGAACCACTGTGGCCTCAAGAGGACAGCTCAGACATCTCCCTGGAGATTTTCCTGAGCGTACCCATTCAAGATAGAAGGTGGGGGCTTCAGGGGGGCTCTGAGGAACCAAAGAGACACAAGAACAGAGAACCCAAACCTGAATTAGTGTGGACTCAGCCCCGAGTAAGACTATGAAACAGGTAGTTTGCTTGGTTTGTTTGGCTTGTTTTGCTTTAGCACAAAACAGGTAACATCAGCTAACCTGAAATAGCAATGAGGATTTGAATTGTACTTCATTTTCAAAGGGATTTCTCATTCAAAGGAAACTCTTAAAAACAAACAAAAATTCAAATTCCCAAATGGATGGCTCTAAAGATGGAATCTGAAGCAAGAGGAAAACTTCCTTTGCTCCAACAGGCCAAAACTCCAGCACTACTCACCTAAAACCCCAGGTCTAGAATTGAAATATGGAGGCCACCCTCTGACTATTCTGCTACTCCCCAGGGCCCACAATGGACCCACAGGAGAGACAAGCACAGACCTTTTAGCCACCAGATGATTCGATTTTGCATTTCCTCAGAGACATCTAAAAGTAACAGAGAGACTATTGCTTTTTTTTCTATCCAATGATAGCTCCCGCCACACTACTTATATCTCACTTTCTAGATTATCTCTACCCAATGGTACACTCAACAATGATCTTCTCTTAGAAGATCCTCCCACTTATGACCAAATATCACATTCCCATGCCCCCTCTCCTTTTTCACCCTTCCTCTGTGCCACTCTTAACACTCTTCCCCTCCCAGAATCCCAAGTCCCAGCTCATCTTCACCCCACCTGTTCCACTTGGATGCCAAATTTCCCTGAGACCCTTCCCCTTCATAACAGCCCTTACTAGCCCTCACCCCCGATCACTTCTTCATCTCCACTATCAGGAATCAGCTTTGGACACTGCAAACCACTCTCTACTACATTCCATTGAACAGTTAAGCACCATTGCCTGGAAGAGTCAATGCCTGATGCCCATCACAGTTATCATCACCGACATCATTAGCTTGGAGCTCAGAAAAGCCAGCAGGAAAGACATAGAACACTGGACTTAAGGATAGGAGTGGCTTTGGCATTGGCAGCAGAATAGCCCTGAGGCCAAGAGTGAAGAGGGGGGCCTTTCCTACCCACCCCAATGTCCCATCTCACTAAATTGGGGCTGCACCTGGGAAGTCTTCACATACCCAGGAAGAAAGCATTAAACCTTTGATTGAGTTGTTTGCTGGTATGCTTGAGGTCCTGCGACACTTCCCTCAATGGTAACTGGCTCAAAGACTCCTTTGGTGATGGTGGTAGTGGTGGGCTTGCCTTTTTCCTCTGGAACATCAGGTCCTCACAAAAAGGAATTGAGTCCATTTCACAAAGAGACTCTGAAATGTCTAGGGGAAGAGGAGACTTAGCCTCAAAATTAGGTGTTGTCGTCCAGCTTTGGGGCATTTCACCTTGAGGATTCAGTAAGGCCCACCATGAGGAGTTAGGACCATACTTAGGTAAGGATCGAGGGGGTAAAGGCCGAGGAGTCAGTTCCAGTTGTGTATCAATGAAGTGCTTTTGGAAGGGTTCCGAATACCTGACAGCAGGCCCTGGGGACATGTAGCTAGTTTCTGCACGTCTTTGGACTTGCTGCTTGTGAGTGGACTCTGGAATGCCATACATGAGAGATTTTCGAGAACTCTCAGCCACTGCTCGAGGTGTAGTATTAAGAGTTGACTGCACTGACTGTCCTGGTGAGTACATGGTGACCCGGCGGCCAGCTTCATTGTCTCGGACTGAGGATTTCACACCGGGCTCCACATCTGGTGATATTGAGACCTTTGAAGAGGGCTTGGTCTCAGCGTAGACAGAATGTTTGTAGAGAGTCTCGGGTTCTGAATATACAGGAGGAACTCGGTGTCCACCATCTAAATCTCTAAGGACAGAGAGTTTAAGTGATGATGCCAATTTCATATTCCTATGCAAGGCTTTAGGTTCTGAAGGAATTGAGGGTTGAGGATCCACCTGTGACTCTTGGCCCCGACCCCTTCTGTAAACTGCCTGATGAGTGCTGCCATGATCTGGGCTGGTGGGACTCCTTGAAGATCTGACCCCACCAGTCCAAATCTTTCCAATGGGCTCAGTTTGTATTGCTTCATCCTTTGGGTAAGATGAAATCCTACGAGGAACTCTGATCCCTTGAGGGTTCTGGACCTTGGAAGGTGGGTCTTCTTGTAAGTTTTGTAAGTCTAAGTTATCCTTCTCATCTATGAAACTCAAGCGGCGACAGGATTTGGCATCTGGGGGCAATGAGGTGCAATAGCCAACCTCACGCCCTGGCTTGATCTCACCCCCTCTTCGATTTGCTCCCTCTTTGACATTCCGATATATGCTCACAGGATGGGGAGGTGCTGTCTGAACTTGCTGGCTCTTTTGCTGAGAAGAGGGACCTCGTCGGGGCTCAGTTCCCCGAAGGGTGGATGTTGTATGGA
This sequence comes from Capromys pilorides, assembly GCA_004027915.1. NCBI lineage: Eukaryota > Metazoa > Chordata > Mammalia > Rodentia > Capromyidae > Capromys > Capromys pilorides. The sequence goes on along the minus strand of PVKN010000375.1, from coordinate 28,317 downwards.
GGCTGGGCCCTGACTGAGGGAATGGAGCATGAGAGTATGATGCTGAATAGGAAGCGATGGGAGGTACAGCTTCAACTCTTTGAGGGGAAGAAGGGCTCTGAGAGATGGCAGCACTTTGCTGGCTTGTGCTGAAAATGTACCTGGGTCCCCGCTGGGAGGTGGAGCTACTAAACTCCGGCTCTCTGTGTGCTACCTTGGACCCAGATTTATTTGTCCTGAGTATCTGAAAGCCTGTGCCCTTCTGTGTAGATGCCATATTTTATCAGCTGACTTGTCTTCAGGATTTTATTGAAGCCTTACTATTTACCCTCATTTTTAAAAGCTGCTGTTCTTGGGCTCCCATCAAACTGGTTGTTGCTCTAAGAGTCCCCATAGCTACTTCTCTGTCTGATGATGTCATAAAGGAAGGAGTTTCCTACTAAACATCCTCTCACACACCCATAATTCTTCAGAGAAATGAAAACAGTACTCAAGAAGAAACTGAATTTATCTTTGGACTTGAGACTACCAAGCCTCTGAACAAGTTCTACACAAATTTAGAATTTCCTCATACAAAGAAGGCTCCAGCCGGGCGTGTTGGTACATACCTGTAATCCCAGCAATTGGGAGGCTGAGGCAGGTGGATTGCTGTGAGTTCAAGACCAGGCTGAACTACAAAGTGAGCTCAAGGGCAGCCTGAACTGCATAGTAAGACTCTGTCTCAAAATAAATAAATAAATAAATAAATAAGCAAGCAAGCTCCAGAACTTAATTTACTCTCCTTAGGTAGTAGTAGGGTTTCTCAAGGACTCATCCATAGAAATGTCAGAAAAATACTTTAAGGCAAGGGTATTTAAGATCATCATATCATGTCAGCACCAGATTTAATAAGTCACTCTGTACTGTACAAAGTTGTTCCAGTTTTGTTTGAAACTGCACTGTCAAAAAAATAAATAAATAAATAAAGCACCAAAATTTTTTGGGTTTCTTATATGGTTTAAATGACAGTGCAATTAAAAAAATTTAAATTCTCAAATTTTTGGCCCAGGTAGTACCAAACAAGGGATTTGGAATAAAATTGGTTTTGATTATAAATGACTAGTTGTGTAATGTGATACATGCGTGGATGGCAAGATGCTGTCTGAACTTTCTGGCTCTTTTGTTGGAGAGAGGAAACTGGTGGCCAGGTCTCAGTTCCCTGCGGGTGGATGCTGTACAGAGGCTGGGCTTACAATCCAATTCTTATAACAGTTCATAATTCTCACTACATATTAGAATCCTCTGAAAAATGTTCACAAGCCCATGCTCTGCCTCAGCTGAAATAAATCAGATAACTTAGGAGTGAGGCTTGAGCACCAGTATTTGGTACAAACTCTTCAGATAGCTCTAACATACAACCAAAGGTAAAGACCACTGCTTTAAGAGAAGGTCCCCTAAATTATCTCTATTCAAACTGTAGTACATGGGCCAGAAGCACAAACAGTACCACTGCTGAGCTTATTAGGCAGATAGAAGCTTGTATGTTACCTAAGACTATGCTATAGAAATTTCATGACTCAGGCCAGGGAGATAGCTCAGTAGAATAAGAGCCTGCCTGGCAAGCACAAAGTCCTGAGTTCAATCCCTGGTGCCACAAAAAAACAAAAAGAATTTTATGATTCATATGTGCAACAAAACATGAACACTCGTCTAAATGGAACTTCTCGATCAAAAATATTCACATTTAAAATACACACCAGGGGCGGGCAAGATGGTTCAGCAGTCTAAAGCACCTGCTTAGGAAAGCTTAGGCAACCCTCAGGGACTGTGGTTTGATCCCCAGTACCTCATACTGCACCAGCCCCACCCCCAGGACAGGCTGAGCCAGCCATAATACAAAAAGAAAAAAAAGTTTTAAAAAAAAAAGATTAAAAATAAAATATGCACCAGCTGACTGTGATAAAATCAGCATGGTACTGCCCCACCCCCCAGAAAAAACTTAAAAACCAGTAGAACAAATTAGAAGAAGCAGACACAACTACAAACATACTCAGCTACTTTATGTTTGACAAAGGGGCCAAACATGTTCACTGGAAGAAAAATGATCTCTTTAATAAATAATGCTGGAAAAACTGGCTTTCCACATACCAAAAACTAAAACTAGACCCATGTTTATTACCACGCACTAAAGTCAAAATGGATCAAAGATCTAAATATTAAAACAGAAACACTAAATCTACTGAAAGAGAAAATAGGTAGAAATCTTGAGTACGGAGATGTAGGTAAAGAGTTCATGAATGAAACCTCAACTGCTTGGGAAATACTTCAAAGAATCAACAACTGGGATCTCATCTTATTAAAAAAAAAAAAAACTTTTGTACAGCAAAAGAAATCACTAACAAAGAGAAAAGCCCTGTTCTTGTTCTTCAGCACTTACCCTCTGTGGTTCCATATTACTTTCCGATTCCCAGGATTTGAATTCACTGCCATGTCTTCTGAAGAAGGGAAGCTCTTTGTCGGTGGGCTCAATTTTAATACAGACGAGCAGGCACTGGATGACCACTTCAGCAGCTTTGGGCCTATTTCTGAGGTGGTTGTTGTCAAGGACCGGGAAACTCAGCGATCCCAGGGTTTTGGCTTCATCACCTTTACCAATTCAGAGCATGCCTCAGATGCCATGAGAGCCATGAATGGAGAGTCCCTGGATGGTCGCCAGATCCGTGTGGACCATGCAGGCAAATCTGCCCGGGGTACCAGAGGAGGGGGTGCTTTTGGAAACTATGGACGTGGTCACAGCTACTCTAGAGGTGGTGGAGACCAAGGCTATGGGAGTGGCAGGTATGACAGTCGACCTGGAGGATATGGGTATGGTTATGGTCGATCCAGAGACTATAGTGGCAGAAGCCAGGGTGGTTATGATCAGTACTCAGGAGGGAATTACAGAGACAATTATGACAACTGAGAGACTTGTAGACATGACATGCACAAGGAATAACACTTCTCATCCAGGATCATCCTTCCAAATCACCGTATAAAGATTTTTGAAGCCATGCTGAAATTTGTTTAGTATATTTCCTATTTTGCAATTGAGCACCCAGGGTATCTTGTTAAAGATCTTTTAGAAAGCTCTGTTATTTTTAATTTCCCTTCATTTAAAGTCAAATTTCTGAGACATTTGTAGAGTTATGGGGCGTTTTCCTTATAAAAGTTTTTAGTTTGGACTCTCAGGATCATTGTTTCTGGCACGCGAAAAAGTTGCACTTTTTTTTTTAAATCTGGGGTTTTTTGAATATGTATACAATTCTTAATCATTAGTAGAAAAATTTTTGAATGTGTCTGTAAACAGTCTGCATCAAGAGTATGACTACCTAGAGTGTTTTTTTATTGAAGATCTACCATCGTGAATGTAAGAGCTTGAAAATGTTTGTGAATGTCTTTTTTTTTTTTAATACTGGAAGAAAAAGTACTCTTTCATGTCTCATGTGTTTGGAATGTCCTTCAGAACTGATTAAAAAGGTGAAACCTGAACACACACACACACAAAAAAAGACCATAGAGTGGGAAAAATTTTTAATCAATTGACCCTCAAACAAAGGATTTCTATCTAGAACATATAAAGAATTGAAAAAAATCAGACTCTTCCCCAACTTCAAAGACACAAATCAAAAAAATGGTCATCTGAAATGAATACTCACTTCTCAGATGAAGAAACATAAATGACACACACATTAAAATATGTTCAACATCACTGGTCATTTGATAGATGCAAATTAAAACAACACTGAGGTTCAGAAAGAACAGCTATCATCAAGAAATCAACCAATTCACGCTGGGAGCAGCTGGAGGGGAGGAAGGGACCTTTTTCCACTATTGGTGGGAGCACAGACCTGTTGAATTACTGTGGAAGTCAGTGTAGAGATTCCTTAAAAAACTAGGATTAGAGACCGAATTAGACCTAGCTATTCCCCTCTTAGATATCTTCCCAAAAGAATTAAAAACAGTACACTACAATGATATATGTACAGTCATGTTTATACCGGCACAATCTGTAATACTCAAATCTTGGACACATTCCAAATGCCCATCAACCAAGGAATGGATTTAAAAAATGTGATATTTTTATACAATGGAGTACTACTCAGCCATAAAGAAGGATAAACCTGAGACTTATAGGTAAATACATACAACTAGAGACCATACTCATAAGCCAAATAAATCAGATTCACGTGTGTAAGCATTGTATTATTTCCCAAGGGTGCTAAACTGAATGAGTAAATAAGTTCTAAAATGTACAATAGATATTGTGAAATAGGAAGAAACTGATCAAAAGGAAAAAGGAACAAGCATGTGTAAAAGAGGAAACAACAGTACAGAAAAGGAAAAAAAAAAACGCTAGTCAGTTATACTATCAGTGTTCCTTAGTTCATTAAAAAGAAAGGTTTGTGCTACTGCTGATTGGAGAAATTTGTGTGCCCATGTCTTATATCCTGAGCAACTACTTTAAAGATAACAACATATATTACTACTGTTAGTCTATTATTTTGTTATGAAATTTTGTTTTATCTTTTTTTTTTTCAGTACCAGGGACTGAACTCAAGACTTTGCGCCTCCTAGGCAGGTGCTTATGCCACTGAGCAACATCCCAGGTCCATAAGGCTTTCAGGTTAGCTCAGCGCCTATATGGGCAATCCCTGTCAGGCACAGAGGATGGTGGTTCGATCCTTACCCCCACCATTAAGGCAGCCTGAGCCAACCAAAAACAAAAACACCTTCCTATCCCAGGTCTTTGTTTTACCTTCTTTCCATAAAATAAATCTTATTTAAAAAAATGAAAGATGAGATATATGCCAGCTTCAAGAAAGATATCAAGTTCAAGTCTAGCCCATACAGCTTAGTGACTTTGCAAGATCCTGTATGAAAATAAAAAAGCACCGTGAATGTAGCTCAGTGCAAATGTCCTGGATTCAATCACCTGAATGAATGAATGAATGAATGAATGAATGAATGAATGAATGAACTGACAAATATTCTTCTAGATAAGTGGTACAAATTTGTGCCTCCAACAGAATGATAAAGATGTTAAATTTTCCACACTTTTTTTTTTTTTTTTTTTTGGGCGGGACCAGGGTTTGAACTCATGATCTTGCACTTGCCAGGCAGGCACTTGTGCCATGGAGCTACCTCCCCAGCCCCAAATTTCCCACACTCTTACTAACCTCAGATATTATCAAAAAATTTAAAGCCAGCCTGGGTTACACAGTAAATTCAAGGTCAGTCTGAATTACACTGTCAGACCCTGCCTTTAAAAAAAGGGAAAGTAGAAGCCCAGCGACCTGTTAAGTCTTGGCCCTAGCCACCCCAATCTTTCTGTTATACACAAAGACCCTATCCTATTTAACATTCTAATACTAACTCTGAAAGGTCACTCAGGTTATGGATGATCAGCCTCATTTTTCTATGCTTTATGCTAACCACTCTTATTAACCGAAGAAATTATATGCCCAACACAGTAAATGAAGATGTTCTATTTACCATGCTCTTAGCAACCGTAGATCTTACCAACGTTTTTTTTCCCCTGACATAAAGAACAATAATTTAGGTTGCTTTTTATTGTTGTTGTTTGCTTGCTTTTAAGGTAGAGAGTTGTTCTTGCTCAGGGCGGGGCCTCAAATTTATAATCCTTCTGCCTTAACATTCTGCACACTGAAATTATAGGTGTGCATCACTATACCTCGCACTGTCTTTTCTTACAGGTTATCAGAATGCTGAATAGTAGAAACAGAAGAAGTCTTTGGTTTGAACAACATATTGCAACCATTTTAATTTTATGTAGATATTTTTATATTAAAATAATTTTCCCTGATATTAGAGATTGAACCCAGTGCATTTGTACTGAGACACATCCAAAAAAACCAATCTGTTCTGGGTTTTGTTCTGTTCAGTTTTGAGATACACTCTCACTACATAGTCCAGCCTGGCCTCGAGCTCACAGCAATCCTCCTGCCTCAGCCTCCCAAGTACTGGGATTACAAGTGTGCACCACCACGTTCAGTTTAAACACTTTTTTTAGACAGAATTTTTCTTAGTTGCCCAAGCAGGCCTTAAAGTTACAACTTTCTGCTTTACCCGCCCAAGCAACTGCAATTACAGGGATGTGTGACTGTAGTCGGTATATGCTTAAATTTTCTATTAGCTTCTAAAATATCTTTCCAAATGATTAGTCATGAACACTAATATCATTTTTGAAATAATATAATGATAATATAATTAGACAAATATTATGTCATATTTTAAATTCCGAAACTACACTTGTTTCTAGACCTCTTATGTTTTATGAACTTTCTTTCCATTTCTATGCCTCTGCCATACTTTTGTTAATTGTTGCAGTACAATTTAATATTATAGGACAAATCCCTCTTCAAGCTTGCTTTTCAGTATCGCTTCAGTCACAGAAGTCCTTTAATTTTACTCCATATTATCTTAACCTATTTAGCGTTGCCATAACAAAAATATCGGAGGCTGAGAGTTGCATGAAGAAAGAGGTTCATTGGCTTCCAGTTCTGAGGGCACAAAGTATGTGCTGGCATCAGCAAGGTGGCATCTCACCATGGAGAGCATCACATGGTGGGAGCACGTGGGGGGCAGGCATCGCAAGGCAAGAGAGTGAGTGGAGAGCTACCAGAAAGCTGAACCAACTTTGTAACAACTGGTTCTAGCAGTTCCTCAAATTAAGACCAGGAGATAGGTCTTAGTTCCTCCCAGTGGTGTTGGCCCTCCTGACATACTCACCTCCTTTTAGGCCAGTGGTGGTGAATCTACAGAAGGTACACTACAGCGGGCATGCAGAGCCCTCTCTGTCGGCACACAAGCCAAGATCTCAAAAGTAGGTGACTGAAATATTTTCCAAATCTAATAATGCTTTTAGAAAATTCTACGTTTGCAGATAATCCTACAAGCCATCTACACAGGTTTTTCTAGCATTGTAACAACTGCAAGGTGTTGGGAGCCAGATCTTGCCCTCTTCTTAAAGTATCCGTAAACAGTCTCCTATACTGATGTATGAGTCAGTGTGCTGCAGTTGTTGGGCAGTGCTTTTCCTATCAGAAAAGGGGCTCCATCTGACATCAACCATATGCTGACTGTATAAATAAATGCACTGCAGTCACTGGGTATTTCCCTTCTCCCATCAGCAGAGGGACACTACCTGACCTCAGGTTTCTGCATTCTGACTCTTGCCTTCATTTGTTTTTCTTTCTTTTTTTTCTTGTATTTTAGGGAAAGGTCTAAAGGGTGTTCAGAGTCTCACTATGACATCAGACTCGTAGTGATCCGCCTGTTTACAGCCTTCCAAGAGCTGCGATTACAGGTGTGCACCACCATGCTCAGTCTCAATTGCCATCTCAGTGCACCCCTGGGGTGGGGCCAGCATAGCAGTCCTGGGCATTGAACCCCCGGCCCCTGTGCCTGTTTGTAGGCTCTTTAATCCACTGAGCTATTTGGCTGGCCTTCTTGTCTTCATTTCTACACCATCTTTCTTCTGGAGTCTCAAGGGCTATGCTGGATGAATCAGCAAAGCAAATTCTAGTAACCTATTTTTACAGTTCCATTACATGAAAACCCTGTGCTTTCTTTTCCAGATAAAGCTAAATTTGAAGAACTTGAGCTTTCCTGCTCGCACTGGTTAGATTTTAGAAATCTGGAAATAGAGTTATTGGAATTTCATGAAAGCTCCCTCTGGAAAAATAAATTCTATGACCTACATGCAAAAGTTGATAAGAGGGAGGAGACAGAGTATGAAGGGATGATAAAGGACAACACAGTAATTCTGAAAATGAAATCCTTAAAGTGTGGCATTTTCTGCCAAATAATTTTAAAATCACTTAAGATTGCTGTTCTTGGGGCTGGCCAAATAGAGGACTAAAGCACCTGCAAGCAGGCACAGGGGCTGGGGGTTCAATGCCCATGATTGCAATGCTGGCCCAGCCCCAGGGGTGCGCTGAGAGAGCAACTGAGACTGGGCATGGTGGTGCGCACCTGTAATCCCAGCTCTTGGAAGGCTATAAACAGGCGGATCACTACGAATCCAATCTCACAGTGAGACTCTAAACACCTTGTAGGCCCTTCCCTAAAACACAAAAAACAAAAAACAAAAAAACTGCTGTTCTTATCTTGTCTGGATCATCTTATGCTTGTGAGCAGCTGTTTTCAGCTTTGAGTTGTATCAAATCTGGTATAAGAAACAGACTAAAAAAAAAAAAAGAAACAGACTAACAGATGACCTGAGTGCTACATGTAGTGTTAAGTGATGAAGTATAAGCAAGATTTGAGAAATCATCAGTATGCATATATACAATAGGAAAGATCACATTAATTGTACAAAAGCACATCAAATGTAAACTGTTACCTTTCAATAGAAAGCTGTATCACTAAAAGCTGTGTTATTGTGTTTTCCTTTTAAAACAAAAGATGTTAACATAAGTTGTTTTTTCTAAACTAAAACCTCACTATTCAGGTTTAATTGCAGTCTGGCACTCCCGTGAAAAACAAGTGGATTTTGTGTTGCAGTTTGCGCATTCATTCTCTAAAAGATTCGCCACCACTGCTCTAGGACATACATCTTCAAGGTTCCATCACCTCTCAACCCTAGCCCAGGTATGGTGGCACACGCCTGTCATCCCAACACTAGGGAGGCTGAGGCAGGAGGATCATTGCAAATTTAAGGCCATCCCGGACTACAAAGGGAGTACAAGGCCAGCCTGAAATGCAAATGAAGACCTTATCTCAAAAAGAAAAAAAAAAATCTTATGTCAGGAAATAAGCCTCCAGTACATGACTGGAAAATTAACCATACCCAAAGTATAGCAATCATACAACTAACAATATTCAATGACAGAGTACAGTTTCTTGGTTTAACTTTTAGAGACTAACTTATTTCTAAGTTTTTTGGGGGTGACTCGCTATAACCCCTTTTATAACATTGCTATTAGCATTTGGAAAGGGCCAAACACACTATATTGAGGGGAAGCAATTAAAATTTAATAGAGAAATTCTTACTAATCCAAGTTGTCTAAGGATGCTTTAGTAATTTCATTTAATAGGCAGCCAATATTTATCATATTTATTGTATGTCTGCAACTCATTACTTTTTTCCCATCTTGAAGAAACAGGAAGAACCAATCATGTTGCAAAAACAGTACTAAATTTTATTTAGTACTGAGAAACAATATCCAACACCCACAACTTAAAGGAAAGGTTGGCTTACAGTTTCACACAGATCATTCTATGGCTGGTTGGCTCCAGGACAGAAACATCATGGAGGGTGGAGCAAAGTGGCTTAGTTCATGGCCGCTGGGAAGCAGTGGAAGAGAAAACACCAGGGAGGAAAGGGCCAGGAACCAGATCTGAGGTCATGCCTATATGACCCACCCAAATACACTCAGAAGTATGCTTTACTAATATCCTGGACAGTTCCCAAATAAGCCAAGTTGATAATTAAGCTTAACCTTTACACAAACCCACAGGACAGATGAGGAGATGGAGATGACAAGACTCAGTCCATTTTAACCTGGACTTATATCTTCTATAATCTTTAAATTTTGCTTAAAGCACTCTTGAGCTAGTGTCTCTGGAAAGACTACTATATCTTACCGTAAATACACAAAAGTTTGCTTCAGCATTATCCCGAGAGGACCAACGAACAGGTCTTAAGCAGTTTCTTCTTTTGTAAGGAGGGATTACACATTAGCTTTTAGTGGTTTTGTGAAGATTAAACAAAATTGCTCAGGTAAGAAGAACCTAATAGATGCAGGCTCTCTGCCAGGACCTGGGGAGTACATCAGTGAACAACCCAGACATGATTCCTGGTCTTGCTGAACTTACATGTTAAAAACATCATCATGTCCCAAGCCCTGGGAGGCTGAGGCAGAAGGCGCTTGAGTTTTAGCCCACCCAAAGCTATACCCTGAGATGGTTCTCAAATAACAAACAACAACAAACAAACAAATCATTGTGGAGAAAAATTAAAAAACAAAAGAATAGTTTTGTTTGTTTTTTAATTTCAACCCCTTCTGTTCCCTTTTAGAGACTCCCAGTGCTTAGAGGCTTCTGCTGGATTCCTGTATTTTTGCCACACCCTATGTATACACTTCCCTTGGCTCAGTTTCCACGCTCGTTTCACCTCCTTTCTGCTTCCTTTCAACTTAAACTTACTCTGCGGCACCACACCAACCTTATACGGCTTCAATTCAGTGTTTCCCATGAGGACTTTGTGCTGGCTATGCCTCCTGCTGGGGTGCTATGAGTTATGACCCTGGAGCCACAAGATTGCCTCCCTGCCTTCACCTCAACTAAAGCTCAAAGGTTACGCCTTTAGAATAGCTTCCTTCACATCACTGTCTGATGTTAGATTGCCTCTGCCACATATATTATGTTTAATCTATTTATTGTGCTGCCACCATTAACCCTTCATCAGTTCACTATGATATAAAGTCCAGAACTATAGAGACTCTGCCTTGTTCACTACTGCCCCAGCACAATGTATCAGTGCCTGGTATATAGAAGTCATTCAAAAAAGGCCCTAAAAAGCATTATATGGAATGGCATCATAGGGAACAATTTATAATGGCAAAGTTAATATTTACGGTGACTGGATGAGGATGATGGCAACATAAATGGAGGGAAGTGGGAATAAGGGACATATATTTTGGATATTTAAAAAGTAAGTCTTCGGCTGGTGAGATGCCTCAGTGGTCTAAAGTGTGAGCGTCGGGAAGTTTAGGCCACTGCAGGGGCCGCGGCTCAATCCTAGGCCCCACATGCTGTGCCGCTCCCCACCCCGCAGGGAAGGCTGAGCCGGCCGTAACACAAATAAATATGTAATGTGGTTTAAGAAAATAAAATAAACTTTAAAAAAAAAAGTAAGTCTTGGGCCACGGAGATAGCAAAATAGCTCAGTAGAATAAGCGCCTGCCTGGCAAGCATAGGGTCCTAAATTCAATCTCAGGTACGGCAAAAAAAAAAAAAAAAAAAAGGAAGTCTTAAAACTTGAGTTTATTTTTTGTTTGTTGGTTTGTTTTTTTAGAGAAGGGTCTACAGGGTATCCAGGGTCTCACTACTAGATCATACTTGTAGAGATTTGCCTAAAACCTGAGTTTTTGATGTAAAGAGTAAAAGGAACTATAGAACAGACAGAGATGGTTCCCAAGTTTCTGGTTTAAATGTGTAACCAAATATAATACCACTAAATAAAAGGGAAATGCTGGAGGTGGAAGAGGTGAAGACTACGAATTCAATATTGGATATGTCAGTAAGGTAGGTGAAAGAAATTCAAGCAGAGATATAGAATGTCTGAGTAAGGGCCAGCTAGATAGCTCAGCAGGTTAAAGTGCCTGCTTAGGCTGTGCTGGCCCCCTCCCAGGGCATGATGAGATGACAAATGAGACTGGGTGTGGTGGTGAGGACCTGTAACCACAGCGCTTGGGAGGCTAAAAACAGGAGGATCACTACGAGTTGGAGCTGTGCAGTGAGACCCTGTAGACCCTGTACTAAATACAAAAAAAAAAAAAAAAAAAAAAAAAAAAAAAAAAAAAAAAAAGAATGTCTGAGTAGACTTAGGAGTTCAGAGGATAAGACTCATCCTGGACTCACAATACGAATCTGAGATTGCTAGTCTATAGATCCTAAGTGAATGGGAGCAAAGCAGGTCTCTTAGGAGGAAAACTTAAAGGGTAAGAAAGATAGAGGCAGACCCACTAAACAAGGGTGAGATGGATTAACCAAAGTCATAGAAGAAACCCCAGAGTTTAACATCAATAAAGACAAGAAAACAGACTGAGAGAGAAAATGACAATGATACAAAGGGATGTAAAAGTCTCTAGTGACCTCAGTGACTGCTAGAGAATAGAAGACATAGAATTAAAATTTTAATGAATTAAAGAGAGAGTGGAAAATGAGGCAGCAGAGACAGTAGCTGCACACAAGTGTCTGAAGAGCTGCACTGAATAGATGGTACAGTGGGTGAAAGGGAAGTGGGGTCGAGGAATATTTCCTAAAGATAGGAAAATTCAAAGTACTGATGCTGATGAAATCCAAAGTCAGTGAAAAAGAAAGACTGATCTTACTGAAAACAGATATCAAGCTGCAAATGAAAATCTTGAGTACACAGAAGATGATGGTCTAGGACATCACCTTTAGATTAGCCAAGAAAAGTGGAAAGAAGAGGCACAGAAGAAGCCCATCTGCACTCAACTCAGACTGCTTCACCAACAACTGTTCTGCTCAATGGAGACAGAGGTGGTTATGTTAGGAGTTTCAGTGGTGGGGAGCTGAAGGCTTCTATTTCCTTTGTAAAGCTGGAAATAAAGTCATCTGTTGACTGTCAATAGGAAGTGAGGGATGAAGGACTGAAATAACAGATTGAAGAGGAGAAGCACCCTTAAAAAACAGTGGTTCTGGGGGCCGGCGAGATGGTTCAGTGGTCTAAAGCGCCTGCTTAGGAGGGCTCAGGCAACTGCGGGGACTGCAGTTCAATCCCCAGCACCACCTGCTGCGCCAGTGCCACCACCAGGGCAGGCTGAGCCAGCCACAAAATGAATAAATAAACAAACACAACAAGCAAACAAATAAATAAATAAATAAAATTTAAAAAAAATAAAACAGTGGTCCTATAAAAAAAAAAAAAAACAGCAGTCCTGTCATGTGAAAGAAATGAATTAATGTATTTAAAATATTTGGTTCATAACAGTTGTCCTCTGGCATATAAATAATAACTACCAACATTATTATGCCCAATACGGACTGATATTTCTTAGTTCCTAGTCAGACGGAAGAGTTCACTCTGTTGATAGATTCCTTATCAGCCAGAATTAGGTGTAGAACCTGTAGCTTTAACCACAAGATGGCCAAAAATTTCTTATTTTTCATTATTTTTTATAAAATAACAGTAAATATTAAAACAACAATTTTACCAAATTTAACCAATACAAGAAGCCACTGGTTAAGCCGGGCATGGTGGCACACAAATATAATCTTAGTATTAGGGAGGCTGAGGCAGGAGGATCATCGTGAGCTTCAGGCTAGCCTACGCTGCATAGCAAGTTCAAGGCCAGCCTGGAACACAAAGTGAGACCCTGTCTCAAAAAAAAAAAAAAAAGAAACAAAGAATGAACTGGTTGAAATAACATCTGCCTGAATAAAACCTGGTATAAAACAAATGTGCTGCTCAAGTGGTGCTCACTGTAAACTCTTAAACAGTCAGTGCATACTAATAGATAACACCATAAATCACCATCACAATATATCTCTTGTTAGTCCTTACATTTTGAACATATATCCATTTTCTCGCATCTCTTAGAATAAGTTGCTTGATGCCTGCTTAGGCAAGCTTAGGCAACTCCAGGGACCACGGTTCAATCCCTGGCCCCACATGCTGTGCCAGCCCCACCCCCAGGGCAGGCTGAGTGGCCATAATATAAATAAATGAATAAGAATTAAGTTGCTTGAGAGGACAAATGTAAGTCTCTGTCTCCTTCAAAATTTCTTATATACCGTGTGTATAAACTAATTTGTTTTCTGGTGATCCTCTGACTATAATGGCTAGCAACTGTTCCTTGCTTTAAAATAGACAATAAGGGCCCGGGATATAGCTCAATGGCATAAGCGCCTGCCTGGCAAGCAAAGGTCCCAAGTTCAATCCCCAGGCACTGGAAAAAAAAAAAAAGGCCAAAAAATTTGTACCTTCCCATTTGATCTGTGCAGGATAAAGTTTCTGGAAGCTAAGAAGTATAAATGAATATTTGTGTTTCACAAACACAAAACCTTTTCCAAATGTGTACTAGCCAGCACACAGCTTCCAAAAAAGGTGCCTATTTATATGTAATGATTCCAAACTGGAGGTAGTAAAGGATATAAATTCCCTAGAAACCAGGCTAGGTATAGTTATCATGTGGCCAGTAATCACAAGAGTCCAAACTGGACAAAATGCTATGATCCTTATGTTACCGCAATTTTATTTCTCCAATATACTCATGATGTAAGGTATATAATCCAAAATATATGGAGATGATGGGCTGGCAAGATGGCTCAGCAGTCTAAAGCGCCTGCTTAGGCAAGCTTAGGCAACCACAGGGACCGCGGTTTGATCCCCAGCACCACATGCTGCGCCAGCCCCACCCCCAGGGCAGGCTGAGCCATCCAGAATATAAATAAGTAAATAAAATAAATCTTTGAATATATATATATGTGTGTGTGTGCATATATATATATATATATATATATATATATATATAGAGAGAGAGAGAGAGAGAGAGAGAGAGAGAGGTGGGGGGGGGATATTGTTCACCTTAAAGCGTCCTTAGCATTTTGGGAAATATTGCACAGGAATGCAGCAATTTCAGCTAAATGGCTAAGTAGTATTTTTGTTATGAAATGAGAACTAATGTGTTATAGCAGTATCTCCCTCTATGTCAAACTTCTAATAGAAATTGAAGGCTAGACCAGGCGTGGTGGCGCATGTCTGTAATCCCAGCACTTGGGAGGCCGAAGCAGGAGGATCAGTGCAAATTCAAGACGAGCCTGGGCTACAAAAGTGAGCTCAAGGCCAGCCTGAACTGCATATAACAAGACCCTGTCTCAAAAAGACAAGGGAAAAAAAAAAAAGAAATTGAAGGCTCTTTGTGTGCCAGGTCCTTTTCCCCAATTCCCAAACTCAAATAAAAAATATCATCTTACACAGCTGCAATATTACTGGTAGCAAAAGTAAATACTTTATTATATAACAGAAGTAAAATTTTCAAAAATTTACTTCAAAACCAAAATCCACTCTGGGCACAATGAGAATTTTTTTTTTTTTCCTGGAACCAGAGGTTGAACTCAGGCCCTCGCACTTGCCAGGCAAGGCTTAGTCTACTGAGCTATCTCCTCAGCCCGAGAAATTTTTAAATTGCAACTTCCTTACTATTTTCAGGGATGTGATTAGAAACAAATGGTTAAGCTGTACATTGAGTCAAACCACCATGACTACTATAGTACCTGAATGAAGTATAACATAAGGAAATGGAGCTACTGACCTGATTGCAACTGAAGCAGATGAGAGAAGGAAGAATTCGTAACCAAGAAGCTCAAAATTAGGCTGGAATCCACTAAGATCCAGTTTGAGTCAGTCTGACAAGTCACTCTGATCCAATACAATTATCCTGTACACATAAGTTTTAAAAGACAAAAAAGGGGGCCGGCCAAATAGCTCAGCAGATTAAAGTGTCTGCAAGCAGGCCCAGGGTTGGGGGTTCAATCCTGGGGCCCGCTGCGCTGGCCCAGCCCCCAGGGCACACTGACACAGCAATTGAGACTGGGCGTGTGATAGCATGCACCTGTAATCCCAGCTCTTGGGAGGCTGTAAACAGGCAGATCACTACGACTCTGATCTAGTAGTGAGACCCTGAATACTCTGTAGGCCCTTCCCTACAATAAAAAATAAAAAATAAATAAAAATAAAAAACTAAAAGACAAAAAAGAGAGCTTCAAATTAATATTTACATTTATTATTCCTATTACTTGAGATGCCAAAGATCAAAAGCAGAGCATTGCATATGCTAAACAGTCACTTTACTATTGAGAAACATCCCCTTTGCAGTATGTACAATTTTTTTTTTTTTCGCTGAACCAGAGATTGAACTCAGGTCCTTGCACTTGCCAGGCAAGTTCTTATTCTACTGAGCTATTGCCCCAGCCCCAGTATGCACAATTTTTTTTCACATCAGACAGATAATGTACCCACATCATAACAAAGTTTGAGGGAGGCACATCTTATGCATATGGCATGAACACTCAATCATCATGCTCATGAACCGAAGGATCAGTATGTGCTATTGTCTTTTAATAATTTATTTGTTTGTTTGCTTGTTTGTTTATTTATTTATTTTATGGCTGGCTCAGCCTGCCCTGGTGGTGGGGCTGGCGCAGCATGTGGTGCCAGGGATCAAACCGCAGTCCCTGCAGTTGCCCGAGCTTTCCTAAACAGGCGCTTTAGACCACTGAACCATCTCGCCGGCCCAGTATGTGCTATTTTAAAGACAAAAACAACATACTTTCTATTCAACTAAATTCAAGGGGAAAGGATTTTGTTCTTTATAATCAAGGGAGAGTATGATCAACAGTGAACCATGGAAATGCAAGGTTACTGCAAAGTAACTGACATTTTCCATACTCCTTCAGTATGCAAACTGTTCTTATGCTGACTCCACCACTGGTATAATTAAAGCTGGCAGTAATTTCACTTCATATTTTAATTTACTATAAACATGTAAGTTGAGCAACTTGGTCTGAATTTGAAGTCTTTGTCTTTAGTGTTTACTGCCACTAATAAATGTTTTAACTCTGTTCATGTTATCATCAAACAAAAATCTGACTTACAAACACACAGTATCTCATTACCTAGATCATTCCGACCAACCCAGTTGGAAAAAAAAAAAAAAGAAGAAATAACCTGATTACTTTCTAGGTCAAAGAGTGCCGGAATGCAGAATTCACATCAATGTTTTCTCAGGCTTAATGTAAGCTGTTTTACCTACAAAAGTTGTTCTATTATACAGAGATAGAATGTTTCTAAAAAAACATAGCTTTCCCTCCTAACATTCTAAAGCTCCCTACCATAGCAATGGGCACTGATGACACTAATTATCTTCTCAGTTTATTCAATACTTGCGAAGTGCCCA
Source organism: Capromys pilorides (assembly GCA_004027915.1). Classification (NCBI taxonomy): domain Eukaryota; kingdom Metazoa; phylum Chordata; class Mammalia; order Rodentia; family Capromyidae; genus Capromys; species Capromys pilorides. The sequence continues at coordinate 11,650 of PVKN010000375.1, read as the reverse complement.
CACACACTGGGCCCCATGCCAGCCAGGATTTGAAGGGAAAAAACATACCCATGCATAGTACAGGAAAAGAGTCCTTTCTGAAGTGACTACATACAAAGTCCTACTTAAAGGGACAAAGAATTGCAAGGCATCCAGGCATGGACAGCAGAGGAAAGCCTAAGTCTCCAAAGTGGGCTAGGAAGACAGCTACTAGAAATCAGGGAGGACAACTGGAACTGGAAAGGACAGGCTGCCACACAGAAGCTGTACTTAGGGAGGGACATCACTTCTTCCACACACAAGATACTGAATTAGTGAGAGACAGGAAGTAAATCCGAATCTCTCTCCTGTTCTTGGATCTTCTGCCAGAGTGTTCCACGGTGAAAAGGAACCTAGGGAGATGCAATCCACCTGTGCCAGCATCCTGGGCAAAAGTCGGACAGAGAAAGGACAATAAGAAGGGACTGAGAAAGGGATAACAGATGACTGGAAGGTGCTAATGTTACTAAATGCCTGAGTTAGAAGAAACATAAAACATAGGAGGGCATATTTGCATTTGGCATATCAGAAGTCTAAAGATTTACAGCAAGGGGGTGGGGAGATAGCACAGTAATCTAATCGCCTGCCTGGCAAGCACAAGGACTCAAGTTCAATTCCCAGTGCCTCATGCCATGCTGGCCCCATCCAGTGCCAGTCACGGTGGTGATGCCTGTAATCCTAGCAGTGGGAAGGCTGAAACAGGAGGATCACTACGAGTCAGAGCTATGTAACAAGACCCTGTACCAAGTAAAGAAACAGATAGATGTTTTTAAAAAGATATACAACAAAATGATTTTTAATTTAAAGTAAGTTCTAATTTTCAGATTACTGTAGACCCCAATTAAATTATATAATATATCATTTCTTATTGGATTCCACAAGATCTGTTTGAGCTAAACTTGAAACTCTTTTTTGCGGCACTGAGGAATGAACTCAGGACCTTGCGCTACTGAGCTATCTCCCTGGCCCCTTAAAACTCTTTTGTAGATATTAGACAATTAATAATCAAAAGCTAAGCATATCTCCAGACAAGATATGCTGATGATACTGATCAATAGCTTGTTTTGGAAAGAAAACTTGATGAAGCTATGAGGTGTCATTAAAAAATACAGTAAAGGTTGAAATGCTTCAAAGTTTATTATAGCAAAAGACACACTGCTATTAATTTCCCTCAAAATAGTCTCCTTTGGTTTAAACACACTAATCCCATCAACCTTGCCACTTTTTGAAGCAGCGTATACTTCATTGTGTTTTGAGACAGGATGTAGCTATGTACCCAATTGAAGCTGGCCTTGAACTCACTATCATCCCAGGCTTGCCTCAAAATCATGGTGACCCTCCTATATTTACTGCTGAGATTGCAGGTGTGCACCACCACACCCAGCTTGGAAGTCCTCTTTTGTTAGTGATTTTATTTGCAACATTGTGACCACTTTGATATCTTGAATCAATTCAAAATATTTACCTATCCTGGTCATTTTGATTTAGAGCAAGAGTGAGAAGTGTTAATGGTGCTAATTCCAGTGAACAAGATGGAGGAGGACACAGTAATGCGTTCACAAGCCTGCCTTCTGCTTGGATGACACACAGCAGCAGCAGCAGAAACTACGTTTATCACAACTCACAAAGAATCCATCAAAGTGGATTCCAGAACTATTTCAGAAAAAGGCAAAAATGATGGGATACGTGTGCTCAAAACAAGGGGGTATATTTTGAGAAGGATGAACGGGAATATGCCTTTTACTATAATAAATTTTTAAAACTTTAAACATTCACTGCTTATTTTAATCACATATTGTACAACTGGCAAGTAATAGAAAACCTGGGCTAAAGTGCAAGGAAGAAGAAATTGTATAGCGTCTGGGGAACCTTCCTGAATAACTCTGATGCTGACCAAGCCAAAATAGTGAAGATAACATAAGTAATTATTCATTTATACCTTCTTCATAAATCCCTAAAAAGCTGATTTCCTTCTCACTGGCTTATAGATTTCTTCTCTTTTTGATCGTTTCACTAATATCTTGATCCTTGGTCTTTGTGTTCCTTTCATAAGAATAATTTGGGATGTTAAACCAAATTACTAAGATTCAGGAAAACAGACCAACATTCCAAAGAAAACAAGGACTACGGAAGTGTTCATTGTGGGTTGAGTGTAGGTTTACGTCCTAGAATATGTGTTGACTCAATGCTCACAACAACTAAATGAATTAGTTACCACTGTCATCCCATTACATGATGAGAAAACTAGAGCACAGAGACGTTACACATCTATTAAGTCCTAGAGCTAGGATCAACCTAGGCAGCTCAGCTAATCAGACTCACATTTTGGCTGCTACACTACAGTACATAACTAGCTTCAAAGAGAAAATGTATTTTACTTACGTTGTAATGGGAGCCTTTTTTCAAATTCACTGTTTATCACCTTACCTTCATTTTCTGAAACTTCTGCTAATATGAAATGAAATTTAAGTATATCACAGCTTAAGACTATATCTGACAAACTATCAAATAGAATCTATCTCACATGTTCCTTGGGCAGAGATGTTACTCCCTCTGTGCATCGCCAGCCTGCGCACAGATCCTGGCTTGCTAGCAGCATTTAAGCGATGCCGGCTGAATCAAGGCGACGCTTCTTCTGTTTCTATCCAGCCTATGCTGAACTGTAGCAGCCATGTTGGAAGGGAAAGGGCAGCTGCTTCCCTGATCCCACAGTTGCAACCAGGAGCAAGTCTGTGCTCTACTGAATAACTGCAATTTCTAGTCACCAGCTGTGTCCTCTGGGACAGAAGAGAGTGACCCGACTCTGGTGGCTTCCCAGCACTTTACGTGTGAGGGAGGCTCCCAGGTTCTCCCCTCCATCTGCTCTGCTCAGGCTGAGCCTCCGCAGCTCCACTGGCTGCTGTCATCCACCTGCTGTGCAGACCTCAGACTGCTCTGTGCCTACGCTCTTCTCTCTGTTAAGATCACTGTGTAAATGTGACACCGAAGGAGGCTCCACATTGCATCCCAGACAGCACATTACCTATCTCACCTATCACTGGATTTGTCTATATAAACTACAGCATTGACATTTTCAATACTGTGTGTGTGCGTGCGTGTGTGTGACCAGGGATTGAACTCGGGCCCTTGCACTTGCCAGGCAACCACTTATTCCACGGAGCTATCTCCCTAGGCCCCTACTTATTTTTCAATACTGATCAATATTTTCAATACTTATCAGCCTGAGGCCTTACAGGCTGAGGCCTCAAAGCCTTGCATTGCTCAAGAATTTCTGGAATTTTGGGGCCGGCGAGATGGTTCAGTGGTCTAAAGCGCCTGCTTAGGAAAGCTCAGGCAACTGCGGGGACTGCGGTTCGATCCCCGGCACCACATGCTGTGCCAGCCCCCACCACCAGGGCAGGCTGAGCCAGCCACAAAATAAATAAAATAAAGAAACAAACAAACACAACAAGCAAACAAATAAATAAATAAATAAATAAAAAAGAATTTCTGGAATTCTTACCATGTTTCAAGATGCACATGAAGTGCTGGACATATAAAAATAAGAGTTCCTGTTTTCAGTGTTATTGCTGAGGAGAGGCTCCCAATTCAAAAATGTCCATTCAGAGCAGGTGTCTGGGATTTTATGCGGCCAGATCTAAAACTTTTGGAGTTTTCCATCTTAGGTGGGTCTCCCTGTGGTCCAGGCTAGCCCCGAATTCCTCAGATCTAACAATCCTCTGGCCTCAGCTGCCTTAGTAACTGGGACTACAGGTGTGCACCACTGTGCCCACCTCTACCATTAACATTTTTACCCATGAAGACTATTTTGGGGGGCTGGGGAGATAGTTCTATGGCACAAGTGCCTGCCTGACAAGTGCAAGGTTGTGAGTTTGAACCCCAGTCCTGCCAAAAAAAAAAAAAAAAGTAAAGACTATTTTGGACCTTTAGTCTATCATCCATCACATTAGAGTTCATTCTGAGATTAGTTATCACAAAATTTGATAAGGGTGCCTTTTCTGATTTACTTCAAATGATTGATGAAAATGTTGAAGGCGACAGGACAAAAATGCAATAATCTCGGCCTCTATCTGCCTAAAGTGCCATCTGTTAATCAAAATCCTGAGCACTGTGGGTGGCTGGAGGAAGAGGAGCAAGCATGAGAGCATAGTGAGATGGAGGGAGGGGCCCGCCTATGTGCAGCAGTGCAACGGTGTCACCGGACACTCATTCCCCAGGAGGCTATCCTAGCATCAACTCCTGAATGAGAAGAAAACTAGAGTATAAGACTAATACTCCCATACCTCAGGAGAGTAATCAGGCTTGTTCTTCTGAAGATGAAGGAGAAGAAATAAAAAAGTAATCCTATAGCTCCACGTTCTCTTTGCGCGGCTGCAGCCATCTCTCCAGGTCTTCATCAAGATTAGGGCGAAGGGAAAGTGAAGAAAAAGTGACAACAATCATTTTCCCTTTTCCTTGACAGGGAAGCATAATACATTAGAGTAGGGAGAGACTAAACTCAGTGCTTCCTTTATACAGCTGAAAAGAGTCCAGTGGGATTGTGTTAAGAATCACAGAAGTCACTTATAACTGATTTAAATGTATAACAAAATAGTCCTTGACAGCCAGATATGGTGGCACATGCCTGTAATCCCAGTAATTTGGGAAGACGAGGCAGCAGGAGCAAAAGTTAAGAGCCCAGCACAGACATTAGCAACTTACAAAGACTATGTCTCCAAAACTAAAATTGCCTAGGAGTAAAATTGTCTGCATTGTAGCTCAATGTGTAAAGATGGCTCTTTACCCCCTCAACAACAGGCCTGACATCCAAGAACTCACTCCCTCTTAACATCTAATGCTGACTCTGTCACAATTTTAGGTCAGTAAGTCAATTCTTACCGGAGGTTAGAACGTACATGCTTTGTACCTATTAAACTTATCTACTAGTAAATGTTTGTGGACATATACATAAACCATCTTACGAATTTCTACTTTTGTCCTTCTCTGTTCTCTCTTTTGTAGACAGGGTCTCACTATGTGCAGGTTGACCTTGAACACATTATGCAGCCCAGGTTGGCTTCAAACCCATAGCAATCCTCCTGCCTCAGCTTTCTGAGTGCTGGATTAAAGCAAGCTCCACCACACTTGGCCTCCACTTCATCTCTTGATCCCCTTCCCAGTTGAGAAAGATTTAGTTCTCTACTTCCTATTATACTATCTATCTTTTATTTATCATTTGAGGGGTTTTTTGAGGCTTAAAAATGAAAGCACTGGAGCAACAGCTCAGCAGTCTAAACACTTGCCTGGCAAGCACAAAGACCCAAGTTCAATCCCCAGTACCACATGCTGTCCTGGCCACCGAACCAGGTGTGGTGGTGTATGCCTGTAATCTCAGTGCTGGAGAGGCTGAGACAAGAGGATCACTATAAGGGGCTGGCAAGATGGTTCAGTGGTCTAAAGCGCCTCCTTAGGAAAGCTCAGGCAGCTGTGGGGACTACAGTTCAATCCCCGCCACCACATGCTGCACCAGCCCCACCACCAGGGCAGGCAATAAATAAACAAACAAGCAAACAAATAAATAAATAAAACAATTTTTTTTAAAAAAGAAGATCACTATAAGTCTGAGATGCAGTGAAACCCTGTACCAAATAACAAAAGTTTTTTAAAAATGAGTACAGTCAGCTGTGCATGGTGGCGTGCACCTGCCAGCACTTGGGAGGCTGAGGCAGGAAGATTGGTGCAAGTTCAAGACCAGCCTGGGCTACAAAAGTGATCTCAAGACCAGCGTGAACTGCACAGAGAGACCTTGTCTCAAAAAGACAAAAAAAAAAAAAAAAAGAGTACTGTCTTTAAAGAAGACCTGAAAAGTCACCATGTGAAAAATATCTTCCCCTTGGGGCCGGCGAGATGGTTCAGTGGTCTAAAGCACCTGCTTAGGAAAGCTCAGGCAACTGCAGGGACTGCGGTTCGATCCCCAGCACCACATGCTGCGCCAGCCCCACCACCAGGGCAGGCTGAGCCAGCCACAAAATAAGTAAATAAAGAAACAAACAAACACAACAAGCAAAACAAATAAATAAAATAAAATTTAAAAAAGAAAAATATCTTCCCCTCTATCTTGTGCCTAGGACCAAGCATTCATTCCATTCAGAGGTCTGAGCATCTGTGGAACAATCTACCTGTGGCCAACACCAGTAGCTTTTTTGGAAGAGGAAATGACAGCAAGTAGAGCAATCCAATTTTGACCACATGCGAAGAACTTTATATTTGTATAGCCAAAAGTAACTTGGCCTACTTAAGCAACTCGTTTTCTTTTTTTTTTTTTTTAATTTTTTTTTTTATTTATTTATTTGTTCACTTGTTGTGTTTATTTGTTTCTTTATTCATTTTGTGGCTGGCTCAGCCTGCCCTGGTGGTGGCGCTGGCGCAGCATGTGGTGCCGGGGATTGAACTGCAGTCCCCGCAGTTGCCTGAGCCCTCCTAAGCAGGCGCTTTAGACCACTGAACCATCTCGCCGGCCCAGCAATTCGTTTTTTTAAACCTTAATTAGTGGTATAAACTGCGTGTGACAGCTCATGCCTACAGTCTCAGCTGCACAGGAGGCTGAAGCAAAAAGATTATGCATCCAAAGCTAGCCTTGGCTACTTAGCAAGACCCTATCTCAAAACAGAAAAAGTGCCAGGCATGGTGGCACATGCCTATAATCCCAGCACTCAGGAGGCTGAGGCAGGAGGATTGTTCCAAGTTTGAGACCAGCCTGGGCTACAAAATGAGCTCAAGGCCAACCTGAACTGCATAGTGAGACCCTGTCTCAAAAAGACAAAAATAAAAGAGGCTAGACTTATAACTTAATGCTCAATCCCCAGTACCACATACCACAGGGTCAGGGAAAGGGGAGCACAGATTTTTACAAGTTTAGAAGGAGGGAATAGATTTAAATCACACATTATTATTTTAGAAATTTATTTATTTATTCAATAAATATCCATTAACTTTAACATTACTTCATATTTAGAGTTCCCACCTATTTCTTTTTCTACGTAGTAAGACCCTATAGATGCTGCACTAAAATACAAAAGTAAAGAAAGAAAGAAAAGAAAACTTTCATTTCTTTTTTTTTTTGTTTGTGTGTTTTTTGAGACAGGGTCTTGCTATGCTGTTCAGGCTGACCTTGAGCTCACTTTTGTAGCCCAGGCTGGTCTCAAACTCCCACTGATCCTCCTGCCTCAGCTTCCCAAGTGTTGGGATTACAGGCGTGCGCCACCATGCCCAGCTCATTTCTTAATTTTGGATGTCGGTATTTTGTCTCACAACTGAGACAAACTGTACACTTATAAATAGTTAAAATAGACAGCAGGATGGCACTGGCCTCCAGAAAGCAGAGCAGGTAAGGGCCACAGGGCCCACACTCCTCCGTGACGCAGCAGCAACAGAAGCCTGCCCAGCTGGTGGTCTGCATGGTCCAGGGCCAGGCGGCGCTCCTGGCAGCAAGATGCAGGGAGGAGCCAAAGAGGAGACAAGGATAGGCCCAGAAAAACAACCAGGGAAAAAAAATCTCATCATAGCAAATATCCACCAAAAAAACGAAGAAATGGATCAGCCTATGCAGAATAGAGAGGAAGACCATGCTTTGGGAGGAGGTGAAGGCCGCCAGCCTGCAGGAAACAACAGACGACAGGCTCACCGACTTGCCCCTAATCTTCAAAGGGCCATACCCACTAGGCAGATCAATGATGGGGTGGGTGGAGATGGAGATGATATGGACGTGTTCAGGGAGGAGATGAGAGAGATCAGGAGAAAACTGAGGGAGCTACAGTTGAGGAATTGTCTGCGTTTTCCCATGGGGGAGCTCTCCAATCACCATGACCATCATGATGAATTCTGCCTTATGCCCTCACTGCTATCATGCTCCATGAGATTGATACTGCGATTCCTGCTATTTTCATTGCCTTTTCCTAATATGCCTTTATTGATCCATTTCCTGTGAAACTTCTGTTATTTCCATTTCTCAGGTGGCTCCTGTGTGGCCAGCTTCTAATTGGAGATTGCTTTATACACATCTAAATTTCTGTCAGCAGTAGAATTTTTTATATTTGCATGAAAAAATATGAATAAAGCACTTAAGCAATGTAAAAAAAAATAGTTAAAATAATAAATTCAGGGCAGGGTCTATAGCTCAGCAGCACAAGAGTCTGCCTGGAAAGTACAAGGTTCAGAGTTCAATCCCCAGCACACAAAAAATAAAAATAATCAATTCAATGCTATATGTATTTTACCACAATTAAATATTTGTTTAAAATTTGAGGGATAAGGACTACTAGGGAAATATAGAAAAAGGATTGTGCTTCCTTTCTCATTTGTTAATATTAGAATAAAAATTAAAATAAATTAATGCAATTTTTAAAACTCTAAAAATCTAGCTTCTTTTGTTACTTCTTTGTGTCCTCTCCTAGATCTTGAGTTTCTCTGGATCAAGGCAAACTGTCATCTCCCTCGTTATTGTCCTTCTCTTGTTATTTTTAAAGCTTTTTATCTAAAAACAAGAAATAATTAACTTTTAAAACACACATTATATCAAAGCCAACCATAAAATGGAGTAGACAAAAATTAAGGCCATGAGTGGTCCCAAGTTCCCCTCTTCCCATAAGAGCAGGGCAGTCCACAGGACACCTGTATCATAGCAGCTGCTTCTGGGGTCTTGAGAGCTCTTTGGTACCAGGTGAAACTGCAGGAAACCTAGCCTTCGCCAAGGTTCAGAGACAGAAAAAACAGAGCACAGAAAGGGTATCCAAGAGAGGAGGGAAGCAACTCTGAAAACAAACTGCATATTTTTGGGGGATGGGGGAAACATCCTGTTTTCAATTTTTAGATGTTTTGAGATTGGACCTCCAGAGAAAGAATCTGCATAGGGCAGGGATGTACCCCCTAATATATGTCAAACACATACATACGCTGTCTATTTTCATATAAGCAACAGACCTACAAAACAAAGAGGAATAATTTTTGTTAAGTATTTTACAATGCAACAGCCACTGTGCATGAAGCTATTATGTACATTATGAGATACGATTATCATTTTTCAGAAAAAATTGAGACTTGGAGACATTGGTTTGCCAAATAAAGATAACCATGTAGACTGGATTACATAGTTAGATCAAGACTTGTCTGGATCCTATCTCCAAAAAAGAAAAGAAAGAGAAGCAAAAGTAACTAGTGAATCAGAATTGACGAGAGGCTGCACCTGTCCTCAAGGTCACACCTCCCCTGTGTACCACTCACTACATTGCCAAGGACAGTGTTACAGCAAACACCTGATGAAACGGGTCTGGGTAGTAACTTACCATCTGCAGTGATGCTGGGATGACTTGCTGTGTTCTCGTGCAACACCAGGGATGAGGCCTGCTGCTGCTTCAGTTGCTCTGTCACAGTACAGAAGCAGAAGACAATTTATTGCTTCTTTGCATGTCACACCAGTCCCTAGGGCAGTGGTTCTCAGAGGGTGGTCCTGGGCCCCACACCACAGTATAACCCAGGTACTTCTTAAAAATGCAATTTTTTTTTTTTTTTTTTTGGCAGTATCAGGGATTCAACTCAGGACCTTGTGCTTACCAAGCAGGCACTTACATTGCCGAGCTATATCCTAGGCCCAGAAATGCAAATTTCTAAAAAAATAAAGAAATACAGGGCTGGCGAGATAGCTTAGTGGTCTAAAGCACCTGCTTAGGCAAGCTTAGGCAACCACAGGGACCGTGGTTCAATCCCCAGCACCATATGCTGTGCCAGCCCCACCCACAAGGCAGGCTGAGTCAGTCATAACATGAAGTTTAAAAAAAATTAAAGAAAAGAAATACAAATTTTTGTTGTTGTTGTTTTGAGGCAGGATCTCACTATGCAGTTCAGTGTCTAAGCACTTATGTACTTCAATTTAGGATTAATGTTCATAATCCCCTATGAGATGTTCTGCATTACTGTTAGCCCTGTTTAATAGATGAAAAAGTTAAGATTAAAAACTTGCCTAATGGCCAAGTGTGGTGATGTGCACTTGTAATCTCGGCACTTGAGAGTCTGAGGCAGGAAGATTGCTGTGAACCTCAGCTACGTAGCGAGTTCAAGGCCAGTCTGGGCCGCAGACCAAGAATCTGTCTTAAAAAACAAAACAAAGGGCTGGCGGGATGGCTCAGCAGTTTAAAGCACCTGCTTAGGCAAGCTTAGGCAACCACAGGGGCTGCAGTTCAATCCCCGGCACCACATGCTTCGCCAGCTCCACCCCTAGGGCAGGCTGAGCTGGCCATAGTATAAATAAATAAAATTTAAAAAAACTTGCCTAACACCACAGAGTGAATGAAATGCGATTTGAATCCAAGCAATCTAACGCTAAATATTATGCTTATTTCTATTTTCCACCACTCAAAAAAATGTATAAATAACAGAAATGCAAATATTTCTATATCTCTATTGATATTGACACATCCTTGACCTGGTCTGTAGCAAAACAGAAGAAAAAGACTATTCATCATTTCCAGCCCAACGAAATGATCACTACAGCAAGACAACATCTGCTAAAATCAGGTGCCCAATCTCCTGAAAATGCTCCCCAGGGCAGAGCAGAGAGACAGGTGGAGGGAGCAGAGGCAGGCCACCCTGAGCGTACAGGCATGGCCTTGTTCTGGGCAGGTACAGACTTGCTTCCTTCCTGCTAGCTCTTGGGTGTCAAGGGACATAAAATATCACTTAATATAATGTAAAATTCAGAATTTATTAAACTAATACCTGTATTAAAATGGTACCTGTTGATTTTAAATCATTTAAAATCTAAAGTTTTAAAAGAAACGTCCTGTCCTGGCCCCTGTCCAGAGCCGAGAGCTTTTGATGTGGATCCTTCAAATGAATAAGTGACAGTGCCATGTCACTCTCTAGAGATCTGTTTAGGAGAAACAATAGGATGGTGATATATAATAGGATATAACCAGATTAAGAATTCAAGTGGCCTTTACTTTTTTTTTTATTTAATTTTAAAGAGTAAAAATAGGGGTTGGGGGAGATAGCTCCATGGCACAAGTGCCTGCCTGGCAAGTGCAAGGTCGTGAGTTTGAACCCTGGTCCCGCAAAAAAAAAAAAAAAAAAAAGAGTAAAAATAGCAGAAACAAAGATAAGAAAACAGTAACAAGCAAGAATACACATAGTAGGGGATTTTCAAAACAAGAAAAATTTAATAATGGTTGTATTGCATCATCAAATCTGTTTAGATTGATATAAATATTTAAGGCTTGTCAAACAATTAAACATTAACACTTACAATAAACCTTAGGTTTTTTTTAACTCTTCCAAATATATTTTGTATTTAAGTCACTCTTCTAAAAAATAATAATAAAATTTATATGGGTTGGGGATGCAGAAAATGCAAGGTCCTGAGAGTGATTCCTGGTACCACCCAAAATTTATTCATTTATTTTCTTCTTTTGAGTCCTTATATTAGGGAGACTATACGATATTAGCATATGTTGGTCTGGTTAATTTCACTAATGAGTATATGTTCAAGATACATCCATTTATAAATGAAGTCTTCTAGTCTATCATTCTTTTTTTTTTTTTTTTTTTTTTTTTTTTTTTTTTTTTTTTTTTTTTTTTTTTTTTTTTTTTTTTTTTTTTTTTT
>PVKN010000374.1:15731-81874 GCA_004027915.1 Capromys pilorides | reverse complement strand
GGACATATTCATTGCTTAGGCTAACTGTGTATTAGTATTAAACAAATTTAGCTTGAAAGGAAGTTTAGGAAGTGATTTTGGGGGCTGGGGAATGTACTGCATTTCCTCAGTGAGATTACTTTAGATCATATCTAGTTAGGCTGAAGGCATAGTAAACTTATTATTTGTTTAAAGGTGCTACCTTTTCCCATAGTATTAGCTCCACTCCTATTCTTAACAACTTTAGAAGGTATTTAAAGCAGGCTGTGTAAATTGGGCTGAACTTCACAACTCCGACTGCTTCAACAAAACTGTGTTTTAGAACAGTTTTAGACTTACGGAAAAATTGTGAAAATCATGCATAGAATTTCCAAAACTATATTTAGTTTTTCTCTGTTTGTACTATTGTATGTGAAATACTTTTATAGTCACCAAAATATAAGGCTGTGCAGTTCAGGGTGAGAGAGAGAGAGAGAGAGAGAGAGAGAGAGAGAGAGAGAGAGAGAGAGAGTGTGTGTATTTGTGCGCGCTCATGTGGGTGCGCAGGGTCTCACTACATAGCTCAGGTTTCAAGTGGTCCTTCTGATTTCTGCCTCCCTAGTACTGGGATTACGGGCATGTGCAACCATGCCCAGACTCCATTGCCAGCTAAGTACACCCAGGGGTGGGGCTAGTACTGCATGTGGTACCAGGGATTGAACCCTGGTCCCTAAGCAAGCATTTAGTCCACTGAGCTATGTTGCCAACCCTAGAGTTCAGTTTTTAACATGGAAAATTGTGTGAATGTTTCTCTCAAGGTGATAACTTTCTAATGACTTTATTTGGAATACTATTAACATAAAATTTGCTGTTTTAACCACCTTTAAGTGAACAACTTCAGTAACATTTATATTCATTGTGTTGTACAACTATTAACCACCATTTCCAAAATTTTTTGTAACCTGAAACAGAAACTTTGTAATAATTGCTCATCTATTTTCTGTGTCTGTGAATGTGCTTCTTGTAGAGATTTTACTTTTTTTTTGTATTTTAGAGAAGGATACACAGGGTGTTCGGACTCGAAGTGATCTGCCTGTTTACAGCCTCCCAAGAACTGGGATTACAGGCATGCCCACCACGCTGGGTCTCAATTGCTATCTCAGGGCACCCTGGGGGCGGGGCTGCATGGCAGACCTGGGGATCAAGCTCCAGCCCGTGTGCCTGCTTGCTAGAGATTTCATATGTTGGAATCATACAACATTTGTCCTTTTGTGACTGGCTTATTTTATTTAGCTTATTTTCTCATTTTATCATGTTATACAAGCACTAAAGCTTTGTTTCTTTTTATGGCTGAATAATATTTCAGCAATTCTTAAACGTTCTGTTTACACACGCATCTGCTTTTTTTTTTTTAATTCTACTGTCTTTTTGAGATAGGTTCTCACTGTGTTTCAGGCTGACCTTGCACTCACAGTGGTCCTCCTGTCTGAGTCTCAAGTGCTAGGATCACAGATGTGTGCCACCATGGCCAGCTTCCATTCATTTGTTGATGGATTCTTCCATATTTTGTTTTCCTCTCTTGGCTACTATGATTTATGCTGCTATGAATATTCTCAGACAGAGGCTCTCATACTGAGCCTCTGTTGTCAGTTTGCTAGGATGTATAGCCAAGAGTGGGAATTTCTGCGTCACTAGTCGTTCTCTGCAGACCTTTTTGAAGAAGCACCAACCTTATTGCTTTGTAACTTATGAAGTTCTTGCCATAGAAGTTGTCTTAGTCATGGTAGGCTAAATACAAAGGAAGACTGTAAACATTGGCATAGCTCTTAGTAATTTTTGGAAAGAGGCAACTTAGTGAGTAGTAGAAAGAAAAAGACTTGTAAGTCAGGACACTCGAGTCTAGGACCAGTTCTGTTTTCTGTGACCTGAAGTTTTTCATTGTTAAAATGGATTATGTACAAGCAGCAAAAGTTCCAGAGTCCAAAATTCTTAAAAAGCATATATAATTTAGCACATTTTGACTTGGATCAGTTAAGAAACTCATTGATAAAGGTTTTGATAGTCAAAATTTGTGCTTCACTTGCTAAGGTGCAAAGCTTTGTAATAGACTTGATTATATATTATATATATATGTAGGTATTTTGATATAATACCTACATATTTCAGTGGGAATTAACTATCTGAATTAAGTTTGACCAAGTATGTACAATACTATATTTGGCTTTCTGTCATGTCAGGCATACATGAAGTGTATTTCTTCACAATGAAAAATTTGTGAGGTAGTGTAGATGCTAATGAGGCAGTGTGAAGCATGTAATTACAAAGTACAGTTGAATATCAAATTTTTATTTAGTTTTGTAGTACTGAAGAGTGAGCCCAAGGCCATTGCACTGAACCATAATACCTAGTTCAATTTTGTAAAATTTTGGGAGTGGATCTTGCTGAGAGACCAAGATAGGCTTGAATTTAGGATTTTCCTGTCTCAGCCTCCCAGAATGCTGGAATTATAGGACTATGCCACTACCCTGGGCTTAAAATTGTATTTTAATGTGAACATATTCTTGAGAAGAATTTAAAGCCTATGTAATTGAAATTTAGAAATTAGAAAATAGTACTAAAAGGTCAGGGGTCAAAAGCATACTGAAAGTACTAAAAAGGTCACTATTTTTGGTTTACATTTAAACTTTTGAATTGCATATCACTGCATAGTTAATATTTGTGTTTTCAGAAAGTTGTTTGTGTTTGAACAACTGGGTTGCTGAAATCTTAAACGTAGTGGACCACACAGAAATGGTATTAATTCCCATCTGCTTTGACTGTATTATAACCAGGATATTTATGAAAAAAACATCAGTTGATCCCCTGTAGCTCTGGAGAGAAAAGTGGGCTGCTAAGGGATTTTTGTCTGTGGCTCAACTTAGGGTTTCAGAGCATCTTTGACCATAAAGCCTATTGTATCTACATATGTTATCTCTGAGTAAACATCACCCCCAGCTCCAGAGCTGTGATGTCTGCTCATGTGGAAAACTTGAGAGGCTCAGTGATGACTTAGCCCTTTCTTTCAAGTAAATGTTCTGACTTTGTTTCTAGATGCTTTCCTTTAACAGTTCTTTGGAACCAGGTACTGACTTCATCGAAAGCCAGGTCAGAATCTTTAACCAGGAAGTGTTAGCTCCTTTTCAATACGGGTTTCATAAATTTAAAAAAAACAAGCATCATGAGCAACTAAAACAGTGATTTCTGAATCCTCCTGTCTGTGCCTTCTCCATGGCTGTGCACACTGAATGCCTGCCATGGGATGGAGGGAGCAGGGTGTTATGACCAACACACAAGCCTCTAGTAGAAGAATACTATAAAGCTAAAGCACCTGGTTATCACCAGTGTTTATGATAAGACTGGATATATTGTACCAGCTTACCATATTTCTAGTAACAGAGGGTGAATGCCAGTGTTAGTTAAAGTTGAAATTCCTTTATAAATATAGAAATGTTAGTCCTTCATTGAGCACATCTTATTTTAGGGGTTTTTCCTCTAAAATAAATGTATTTGCTGGGATTTTAGTAGACCTGCCCTTTGGTTGCTATACTACCAATACTATAACCGAACTGAATTGTCTAGGGTATATTGGAAAGAGTACTAAGTTAAAACACCTAGCTTAAGAAGCCAACCTTCTCTAAGGCAGAGATGGTGGTTGCTGGGAGCAGTGGAAATGGGGTGATGCTGTTCATAGGGTACAGAATTTTGTTTGTGTAAGATGAATATCAAGGAGATCTAGCATACATAATGCTGTGCTTTCTATTTTGTGAAATGGGAATGATTTCCATACTGTGGTGGTGTCCTGGCTATATAAGATCACATATATAGAAACAGCAGTGTGGCTGCTGGCTGTTACATGTGCCTAGATAACACATGAAATTGTGGCGCAGGTAGCTGTTTTGACTCTTGCTGAAACAGGAGTCAGGCTTAATACAAGGGAGAATTGGATATAATCTCTGCTTTAAGCCAAGAATATGAGTGAAATCTCCCATTCATTAAAATGCAGTTTAGCCAGACTTCTGCTAAAGTTTCATAACACAGGCAAAATTCTGTTTGAGAAAAGAGCCACAGATAGTTGTGCTCTGAGTTTTGGGGCCTCTTCCAAAAAGAAGAGTCTTAAACACATCTTGGCAAACAGAGGAAATAGTTTGGCCTTTTAAATGAGCAGCAGGATGAAATACAGCAATATTAATGCACAGGAGGCGCGCAGTAATTAGAAAATATAGTTCAGTTAATCTTCAAAAGAGGCATTCATTATTTGCAACGATAAATTCATTTAACTCCTCACCTGGCATTTGTCCTGTGTGTGTGCATTATGTCTTAGCTGATAGCTGCTTAAGGTTGTGTCTCCAGTCTGTTGAGGAAGAAGGCTGAGAAAGTACTTACTCTTTTGTGGGCTCTTGTCCTGTCTGAAGCAGCTTGGGCTATTGTTTCCGAGCACTGTAATGTTGGATTTCTGAATTCTAACAATTACTTACAGAGTGTGGTTTTAAATTTTTTCTTTAAAAAAGTATGTTGCTTCATGTTCCTTTCCCAATTCCCACTTTATCTAGAGACTTGGTAGGAAAAAATTAAAAGATTTTAAACCTGATTTTTTAAAGAGAAAAGAGAAGAAATAGTATTGCCTTCATTTTTCTGCTCAGTATGGTCCAAATCTAATGCTGCGCTCATATCCACACCTCATATAAACAAAAAAGTAAATGTTTAAATCTCTCCACTCTACATTGTTTAAAGAAAAGCAGATCTGAAGTTGCTGTGGACAGAATGCTGTTCCAACTCCAGAAAGGAGTGAATTTCAGCTTTAAATGTGTTTTTTTGTTTTGTTTTGTTTTGTTTTGTTTTTAATGTGGCCAACTTGGTATATCTTGATATCTGCATCTGGGATATGTATCTCTGTGTAAAAATTACCTAAGACATTTGTAAAGGAATTTATCCTGACTGCCTAGGCCAGTACTGTCTAGGTACTTGGACAGAACCTACCTTAGTTCACTGATTTTCTCATGTGAATTTAAGGTTATAAATATCTAAGTAAGCACTTTAGTAATCACATCTAACATTTTAATGGACTGTACCTTTTTTGTTGTTTTAGTCCAGGTATTTTTAATTTCCATTTTACTTTTTTGATTCAGATACGTTTCATTAATGGCTATTATGGCTTATTTCTAGACATGCCACCAAACCTTGTGTGGTCATACGTGGGGCTTTTCAGAGGTAGCTGGATCTAGATTTGTGATACTGGCATTGATTAGTGGTGCAGTGCTAGGATTAAGGGCACTAGTATTAAGGGCATGAGCACTACCCATCTTTAGGGTGGGTAGCCTGCATAAGATATAAAGGACAGAAAATGGCTTGTTGCTTGCTTGTTTTTGCTTTCTGCCATGAATTGTTTATCTTCTGTGATGCTCCTCTGCCATGCTGCCCTGCCTTGCAGCTGGCTGACTATGAAACCTCTGCAAACCTCTACAAACTACTACTACCAAATACCTTTCTTCCCTTAACCTTTGGTGTTGGGTATTTTGTCTCAGCAATGAGAAAAAGTAAGTAAGACAATGGTGAACCTTTTAAAACTTTCAATGGTAATAAACAGCCCACAGCAGCTTGCATGCCATAGGTTTGCCACCTTTGTATTAGGTGCTTATTTTAAGAATTTTGGTGTTTGAGGATAATTTTTCTAGGTTCTTTTACAGTTGTAAGGAAAAGATATGTAACTGGCTAGAAAATAAATTTCGGTGTTAGTTGTTTCTCAGGGTATAAACTTATGTATCAAGCAGGAAGGCCTACCTGTCCCTCCAACCCTCCCTCCCCGTGTGTTGGATTTTCCTCAGCTCTGTGGCTGTCTCTAGCTAGTTCCTGATGGATCCCTTGGCCTCTAATGCTTATCCATAACTCTTATCATACTACTGATTTTGTTTTTGAGCTCACTCTTAGTGAATGTAAAAACTCGGAGATGGGCTTCTCCAGAGCCAGTGCCTACATTCTGTGTCTAGATCCTCGTTAGGCCATTCTGTGATGAGTTAGGGTGTGTGTGTCCCAACTCATAACCACGAGGCCATGCCTGGCTTCGGCATGTGAAGTGTCTAAATGGAGATTATATACTTAAAATTAGTTAGCTTGTTTTATTTTACCTTGACATGACTACTAAAAATTTAAAATGGAACAAGCTCCTTATAAGTGCCTTCTGTTGGTGTCCCACTGTTGACTGAAATGATACCTGTGGTGGGGGCAGCTCCCTGGAACTCCATGCTGCACCCTTCCTGCTTTGGAAGCAGGGCTCATGACTGGCTAGAGTTCTGGAAAGATGTGAAGCCTTTCTTCCAGTTATCCTGACATTTCCAGTCATGTGCCTTGGTCATCCAGTCAGAGCCAGGAGGGAGGGCAAGGGCAGAAGCAGGGGATTTCTGCTGCTGCTGGATAATGGTGTGGAGATGTCATCTTCTTGCTCCCCAGCTCTGTCTACTGCTTGGGGAGCTGCAGGACAGGGGCAGAGCTCATCTGCTGCTTCACCATTGAATTGTAAGCTTCTTCAGGACAGGGAACAGAGATTCAGTTCCCATTGCCTATAGGGTACAGCAACAATACCAATAACAGGAAATCAGCACACTAATACCACCAAACTGCTTTTGTTATAGCAATTAGAAAATTACAGGGGTGGGCCGGCGAGATGGTTCAGTGGTCTAAAGTGCCTGCTTAGGAAAGCTCAGGCAACTGCAGGGACTGTGGTTTGATCTCCGGCACCACATGCTGTGCCAGCCCCACTACCAGGGCAGGCTGAGCCAGCCATTAAATAAATAAATAAACAAATAAATAAGAAAAAAAATAAAAATAAAAAAAAAGAAAATTACAAGGATGTCTGGCTTCCTTGACCTTGTGATCCTTACTGTACATCTCTTAAGACAAGTTCCTATACTGCCATCTGTTGGAGAGTATCGTAATAGAACTGCAGGTCAGTAGTGACTTAAAGACTGGTGCCTCCCTCCCTAATTGTCATTGTACAACCTACTCAGCTGTCCAGAAGAGTCCTGAGGTTGGGCCAGTGAGATGAGGAATTCAATATTTGGACAAATGTTACCTATGAGAGAACAGATGCTGAGGACTGAAGCCTCAGCAGTAGCACTGTGAGATTGGAATCACTATCACTGTTTGCAGATGAGCTAGCAAGACAGGGAAAAGTTAAATAATTGGCTATCAGCTGGCTAAGCTGGAATCTGATCTAAATGGGGAGCCTGTGGAGGGTGGCTTCTTAACCTTAACAGTGTGCCCCTCTGACACCCCCACCAGGCCATGTCAGCTGTGACAGTGTCCATCGTAGTCCAGCCTGGGGCCTCAAGAGTTCTTCACACAAATGCATGGCTATCCTACCACTTAGGTTTTGGCAATAAGATAGTATTTATGTTTTCTTTTCCAGCACTTGTTTGCATGGTGAGTGCCATGCTGCTGGCTCCTCCCTCCTGGGGCTGCACTTCCCCAGTAGCCCCCACCCTGACACCTGGATGGGCTCCTGTTTCTGCCCCACTGGATTCCAGCCTTTTGGAGCTGGAGGACAGGCTCCAGGACTGCCTCCCCTTTCTGTGTCTTTTCCTTCTTTAATCCCACTCTTTTCGACTCCTTAATTGCCATCCTCCCCTCCAGTATCTCTCATCTCTTCTGGCAGTTATTTTACTGATTTGGACAGAAAGTGCCTCTGGCAAGGATTGCCTTGCTGTGTTTTGAAGCTGGTACCTAAGTGCTCTATAAATTAGCATCTGTGGAGAATTCTGTACATACTAATTATTACTGTTGAAATACAAAAACGCTTTCTAAATGTAGGCAGCTTCCTGGGATATTAGTCTGTTTGCCTGTCTGTGCTTTTAAAAGGAAGGAGAAAGCTTCTCTTCCTGCTTGAGAAGCTTCAGGCCTCAGCTGGGCAGCCCCAATCCCTGGGCTCCTCCTAGGTTCTTGTTTTTCTGCTTTATTTTTATGCAGGGATCCATGTTTTCGAGGCAGTAAAATAGAGTCCTCTTTGTAATGTGGACCTGTCAGGGCTACTTACACAGTTGGGAAGGTAGTGACGGCCCTGAGCGCCTGCCCTTAGTTGGCTCTGACCCAGAATCTGTCATTTCCTTGCTGGGATGATGGTTAGGGTCAGTGGGATTTGTTTTGGAGGAGAGCAGCAAGTTTAAAATAGACATGTTTATGCTGTGTTTTTACTTACTGTCAGAGTGAGTCTACACTTTTATTAGCATTTCATGATGCAAATGGAGCTTTTAAGGCTTGTGAATTTTCATGTGAATGTATGTCAGGAAGCCTCCTTAGAGACTATTGATCTTTTCCAGTGCTTGCTTACTAACCGCCTAGAGTGGTTAATAGTGTATTTTTTTAAAAATTAAATTTTACTAATTTTAATGAGAAATAACAGTTTCAAAATAGGTTAATAGGACAGCCACATTAATTAATACAATGCATATTATTGTCTTCATAGTAGTTGTTCAGAGTACAAGATGCAGACATGATAACTTTTCTAAACTATTTGTACAAATCTTTCTTTTCTTTGAACTGAGAGAAAGTGGTTGTATGTATAGTCTAATAGTCCATAATAGTAGTGGGGTAATAGTTGAACCGGCAGTGTCAGAAGCTGTTGACTTCAGCCTTTTACAGTGCAGCATGTTAAAATGGCTTTACTTTTTATACCTTGTGGTTAAACTTTTCTGCTGGATGATTAAGACCAAGATAAAGCAAGACCTATATAACAAAAAATGTAATTTTTGTATCTGACAAGGTCAGTCAAATCCCCTCAGGATTTACCCTGAAACCATGTACAGCATTTTGTTAGTGTCAGCCATCTGGATGAGTCATGGCCATTGCTTGATCAATTTGCTTTCTGTGAAAGCCTGAGAGAATGTTTTCTCTCTAGGTGACACTCCTTAGACACACTATACATTATCAATCCTTCTCCTCTGTGGCCCCATAATGTCCTTGAACAGAAAATTTGAAGCACCACTGAGTAATAGAATGTTATAGTACAGGTTCTCCTATGTCCTGAGTCTTCAGACCTTGAGAGGCTAGGGCCAAAATATTGGCTATCCTTTTAGCCCTTCTTTTTCTCTAATTTTTTGGTGTGCAAACTTAAGTTGTTAACCCTCCAGAAGAGAAGCTTAGTGATACTATCACCCTATAACATAGGCACTTGAGCTTAACATCACTATCTTTCGGAATATCAAACGCTTTTACTTAACGTGGAACTGGTATTTTCCATCAATCATTGATAGTCCTTATAAATCCTTATAGAATGTGATAAAAAAACAATTATACATTTTTATACAAAGATTTAGAAATCTGACTATATACAAAATTGTAGCAAGCCAATCCTATGGCATTTTTTTCTTGTTTCTTGTTTTCTTTATTACCTAGTAGGGTGGTTTCTGTGTACCTTAAGTAACCTGCTTTAAGAATCTCTGTGTTCAAATGTGCTGACCTGCTTTTACTGAATGTGAGCTTCAGTTAGTACATACACATTAATACCTTGGCTCATGAATACCTTTTTGTGCAGAAAAAAAAAGTAATTGGCAAAATTTTGCTTCTGTTTGAGAGCTCTGCATTGGTTGATGAATGTGAATTCAGCCAGTTTCTCCAGAACCCTGGAACAAATTAAGTTTATGAGCAGAGGTACCAATGTACCTGCATTTTAATGCCTGTTTACAGATGAAACACTAGTCAGAATAAATTAAAATGACCTTACTGTGCAAGTTATCAGTAAATAGAAAATAGTGGTGCATCCGCAAAGGGAAAAAGCTTGTTTGTCACTTTTGAATGTCTACTTGTGAGAAGACAGTCTGAGGACAGGGTCGACCTGTCTGTCCAGGTGTGAGTGGTCCTCATAGACACAACAGACACAACGGATATATTTAGCATTGTGTGTTAGCTTTGTACCCTCACAGCCACATCATGTTTCTGTAGAGACCTTCCCATCCTCAGATATGATCTTTAAATCAAAGCGTTCTTAGTATCTTGAGGTCATTTGGGATAAGTGTAGAATAGGCAGAATCAGAAAACAGCTCATGTTTATGTGATTAACTGACTTTGGAGGCCAGACTTTGTCCTTTTCCTGGTAACAAAGGCACCCTGTTCTGGAAGCAATTGGATATTTTGAGCTTTGAGAGAGAAAGCCAGGGATGCCCACCAGCATGCTGGGCAGAGTGGTGGAGTTCAGGCTCCCAAAGGTCCTGTCTTTGCATCCTTAGCTCTGGCTGCTTTTTAGAGCATCTCTAGGAGCTTTTGAAAAAATACCCACTGCTGGTACTATTCTTCTGCTGATAGCTTGGGAAACTGAGGCCCCTTGAGGGCAACTGACTTGTATATGGCCACATAGACTTAGGTGCTGTGGAAACTCCTGGTATGGGCAGGCCATGACATTATCCCAGGGTCCTGGTGGAAGTGCTCACTTTCTTTAGGGTGAGCTGCTATTAATTAGGCCCCAAGCAGTGCTGACATAGGTAAGGCCCTGACCTTACCATTAGCTTTAGAGAATCTGCCATCTGAGGAAAGAAGGCAGTGTGACCCAGCCATTTCTCTGTGAAGAAACCTTTGCTATCAGTTGTCACAGAAGCGCAGCACCCATCTGCTGCACGCCAGATGCACCTCCTGCCCAAGCCAGGACACATCGATTGGGTGAAGTGTGGGAAAGGTTTGCAGGTGAGGCTCTAATTACACCTGCTCAACAAAATGCAGCAGGAAAGCTCTTTTAATTACGCACTTGTTAAGTCAGTTTTCCATGATGGTAGTGTGTTTTAACTTTGAAACATAAGTACTCCAAACTTTTTAGATAAGGAGATGGGACAGTAGTCAATCATCGTTCTCTTCTAATTACTGGAGACAGGAAAAGGTACCAATATTACCAGCAGCATTCACCAGAAACTGAAGTTGGGACCTTTTTTAGGTGCTGGGCATTGTCAGTCCTTGCTTTTAAGAAGTATGTGTGTGGATGTGCCCATGTGTGTGTGTGTGTGTGTGTGTTTGTGTGTAAAACATCTTGACACCGATTCACTGATTTATATTTTTAGGCTTTCTCACGTACACTTTTTTTTTTTTTTTTTTTTTTTGCGGAACCGGGGTTCAAACTCACGACCTTGCACTTGCCAGGCAGGTACTTGCGCCACAGAGCTATCTCCCCAGCCCCTACTCACATACACTTTTAAAAGAAAGCAAACAATACAGAGTCTATTTTTTTTTAATGTGTTTAGTACAAGGTTTCACTACATAGGTCGGGCTGTTTTCAGTCTCCCAAATGCTGGGATTACAGATGCATGCTACCACACACAGTAGCAATTGCCATCTCAGTGTGGGGGTGAGGGAAGAGAGAAGGGAGCATGGCTGGAACTGCACACCACACTGGGGATCAAACCCTGGTCCCTGCGTCTGCCTAAGCAAGCTTCTTACTCTGCTGAGCTATCTGGCCAGCTCTCAGAATCTATTTTTAATATATTCAAGCATATATGTTTATATGTCTGAATAATGTATGTGTATGTTGTGAACAGGTAGAATTGTGACATGATATCCAAGTGAGTGACACAGATGAGTGCTGTGTCACAGATCACTGCTGTAAAATATTTAGCTCAGGTTTGATACATAATAAATACTCAATAATCCTCATTATCCACCTGTCTATTATTGTAGTTAACACTGGTGTAGGAATTCACTGAAGAGGAAGATCTGGGTTCAGAACATTAAGAAAGAAAAAAATAATTTAAGCAGTGCATATTGTACCTGCCTTCCTTGGCATATCCTTTGCCTAGAATTTAAACTGCTAATGGCAAACACTTAGGAAAGTATTATATAGTATAAACATATGCGAATGTGTTCTCTTGTTTCAGGAACTTTATATTGCTGTTGGAATCTCTGGAGCCATCCAGCATTTAGCTGGGATGAAGGATAGCAAGGTAATTGTGCACAGTATCACAATGCTAAGAGGAAAGGTTTTCGCACTTTTAAATCTGGGCCTTGCTGTATGTTTCCATGTAGGTACAGCACACATAGTTGTACCTTTCATGTTCATATAGATCTGGAGCGAAGGAACAGAAGCTACTCTTCATTCCTGCAGATGTTGGTGGGAGGCTGTGCTGTGTCGGGTGAAGCCTACCTCAAGTCCAGCTTTCTGCTCATGGCATGGCTGATTCTTCCTGCCCGTCAGTTTGCCTGCCAAACACAAGTGTTGCATGATGGTCACCAGTGCTCCTTGAGCAAAGTGTGAGGTTTAAACAGCTTGATGAGGCTCTGGCCACCTGATTGTTTAATGAGGCTCAGGCCCCATTCTCTGTCTGCTTCACTCTGGGCCCTCACAGCCCTGCCCTCATGTGTCAGCAGGGCTGCTCTTCTGCGTTCTTACCAAAGTGTGACTGACACATCTGTGTTGGCACACACGAGGCCATCTTAGTACCTGAGCGATTGTCATAAGTGCACCATGTGAACAAAATATTTGATTTTAACTCAGCCCTTGGACTACATCAAAAGTCCCGTGTAATGACTCTATGAACATATATTTCAGAATGTGACACAGTAACTCATGCATAACAGTGTACAATTTGAATTATGAACTTCTCTTTCATGAAGTCAGAGATGCCTCTGACACTCCTGCATTTATCTATTCAGATGGAAGCATGATATAAAACATAATAAAACTTTTAACAGGCTTAACTTCTTGAAGAAATGCATGCATCACCTCTTTGTAACTTCTAAATGAATGGGTGCAAAACCAGTCACATTTCACAGTTGAATGGCAGGTTCCTTTACTGAGCTCTGAAAACAGCATTGCCAATGGGGAAAATGTGGTTTATGCATTAAAAAAAAAAAAACTTCCAACACCAGCAGCCTTAAAATATATTTTCAGCTAGACCAGCTCAGACACATCTAGAATTCTGTTTCCTTAACTACAAGATTCTACACGTTAGGAAGATCCTGGTGAAAATACCGAGGCCAACAAGATTAGATTGTGAGAGTCAGACTTGATAGTGCGTAAGGAATCATTGAGGCCAAAAGTCCATTATTGGGGGGGTAATCCATGAAAACAAACTTCAGCCAGCATTTGACTCTCTCTAGTCACCAAACGTTTATTAAGTATAGTCCTTATGTGAGGTGCCAGCATTGGTTAAATGAGGAAGGCCGCCCTTGTGATCTTGCATGAGAGGCAGTTTCCAGTTATAATTTTGGTTGAGTTCTAAATTGGGATATTCAAATGGTTTGAGTCTGACAGTGGCATTGCCTAGAAGCTGCAATTTTAATTAGCACTATGATACATTGAAAAATGCAAGGTTTGATTGTTTATCAAATGAATCAATATAATGAAGGCACTGTTTGAACTATGTACATAATGATATGGCTGATTGCAATCTGCATTTCTTTTTCTTTTTCTTTTTCTTTTTTTTTTTTTTTTTGTCTTTTTGAGACAGAGTCTCGCCATGCAGCTCAGGCTGGCCTTGAGCTCACTTTTGTAGCCCAGGCTGGTCTCGAACTCACACCAATCCTCCTGCCTCAGCTTCCCAAGTGCTGGGATTAGAGGCGTGCGCCACCATGCCTGGCTGCAGTCTGCATTTCAAAGCTCTGTTAAGAGTTTGAATTTACAAAGAACTATTGAGAGCTCTGAAGTGCAAGCAACACTTTATCATAATTATTTACAGTTGGTAATTCAGGAATATAACTTTAGTAATCCAGAAAACTATTACACATTTTTTAAAATGCTACTGTGATACCTTGCCCGCAATTATGTGCTGTCTTTTAAAATTAACATTTGGGGATATAGCTCAGCAGGACAAGTACCTGCCTGGTAAGCACAAGGTCCTGAGTTCAAGTACCATGTACCTCCCAAAATAAAATTAACTTTTGTGTTGTGAGATAGAAGCATTCAGAGGAGTAAACTGTCAGGTATTTGACTAGGTGATATTGAGAAAAATCGTTAACCATCATGGGTTCAGTGCAGCTATGCTTGTAACTCGGAAGCAGGCTGCACATTCCCAGAAAAGCACCACCTCAGGGACAACACCCAGAGTTTAGGATGTTTGTCCTTAGGATGTCGAATATGAGCCTGTTTGTGCCCTGGCATGGTCATTTCTGGACCGCACTGTGCTGCAGACTCAGATGTTCTGGCATAAATCTCTCATAGGTTGTGTAACTTATACTTTAGGTCAGACTACGTCAAGGTGCCTTATGTGTAACACCAAAGGTTTTCTCAAGATACACCAACAGGCGGAAGTCTTACTTCTGGGGATTCTAATGATCATAAGTCACTGTCAAAAACCACTACATTTGAATCAGAACTTCATTTAGTGGTGCTAGAAGTATCTATGGGGAATGCCAAACTGGTTTTTTTGTTCTACTGGTTTTTTTATTCTGTTAATAATCTGGCATAATTTCATATCTAAGACTATTGTTGTAAGAGGTAAGAAAATGGTTTGGTAGTTTTTAAAAGATACAGTAATTTGCTTATTTTGTTGCATATATTTGCTGCATCCATAAGGAATAAAGAAAAAAAAAAAAAAAGACTAGTTCTCTTGTAACAGTGAGCTGACAAGAGAGCACTTATATTCCCAGAATGTACCCAGGAAAGTAGCTCTGAAATAATAAGAGGATGGTGCAGGTGGAAGACAGAATGGCTTGAACTACAAAGGCTATGATTTGTTACTTTGTTAATTTAAGACCTAACATTTTTTTTTCCTAAGTCAAGAGAGAACTTTAAAAGAATAATGATATTTACCTTTTTATACTGAGATGGACTAGCAGTGAATGGCAGCTAGTTTTACTATATCCCAAACTAGAAACTTATAATAAATTTATCATATTGGCATGGAAGCATCAAATTAATCTTATTTGGTAGACATGTTAATAAGAGAGAGGTTAAAATTGAGCCATCAATCTGTGTGGTATTTTCTTGATAAAAGCCATACTCTTCATTTCACAGACAATTGTGGCTATTAATAAAGACCCAGAAGCACCAATTTTCCAGGTGGCAGATTATGGAATAGTTGCAGATTTATTTAAGGTAAGCCAACTTAGAGAGACTTGTTACCTAGATTGTTTTCCAAAGACCTCTTAAAGCTATTGTGTGTCCCTGTGTGTATTATTAACATACTGCACAGCTTTGACTGATTTAGGTTGCTCTACTGTGTGGTGTTAACATAGGGTAATAGAAACTACCTTTAAAAAGGAATACAGATTGTCTAAAAGAGCAACCTGGCTCTGGCATCTCACATGACTCCAGTACTATAAGCTGGACTCCTACTTGGCAGACCACTGAGGAAATACTGTGAGGCCCCCTCACTCAGGCTGAGGGTGCTAAGCCCTTCAGGGAAGAACAACTCCGTCCAGGGTATCTGGCTCAGCAAAAATACTCTTACCCTGCTTGTTGTGCTTGGACACTGAAGGCCACACTGGCAGACACATTAGGGCAGTGGAGGTGAACCTATGGCATATGTGCCACAGCAGGTACACAGAGCCCCCTTAGTTAGCACTTGAGCCAAAATGCCTCAGCAACTATCAGATATTTAGGTACTTTGTGATAAATAAGTAGGCTTTTGGGTGGCAGTTTGGGCACTTGGTCTCTGAACAATTTGCCATCAGTGGCTTAGGAGAACACTTATTCCACAGTCCTCTACCCTGCTACCACCTTCACACTTGCCACCCATGAAGAAAATTACCTGAGTCCTCTTGGGTAAGTGAGCTATAGATGATACACACCTTGGAAGGTGTTCACTCATGACCTGACCTGTGCCTGGCCCTGCCGGCATCGATGGCTCATGTGGGAACTGACTACAAGTTGCCTGTGCTTTGAGAAGTGGGTTTGCTGAGTGAAGACCCCTGATAGAACCATGTTGAGTGGTGGCCCCCAGCATGGCCTTGAAGGATGAAGGGAGGACCCTTCAGCCACTCAGAGGTGCTCACTAAGGTTCAAGTTTCCTGGATCTTGTCTTGGGAAAAGTGTGCCCCCCTTCCAGTGACTAGCTGTATGAAATGTGGGTTCTGTTAGGTCTGCTGCTCCTGCTGTCTGCTGTGTAAGAGCAAGCAGTGTCAGCAGTCATAGATCCCCTAGGGAACCCCAGTAGGAGAGGGAGCTAGTGTGGAAAAGAGCTTTTCTATATCTCTGCACAACAGTAACTTCATTCTAGTAGCAAGAATTTATTTCTTCTTATTAGATGTAAACAGTGGGGTAAATATCCTTACTTAAAAGTGAAATTAAGCTAGGTATGGTGATATACACCTGTAATCCCAGGATTCTGAGAGGCTGTGGCAGGAGAACCACAAATTCAAGCTCAGTCTGGGCAACTTACTGGAACTTTAAAAGAAGTGTTGAAAAGGGGTGGGGATATAACTCAGTGTGAAGGCCCTGGTTTCAACCCTCAGTACTGGAACAAAAAAAAAAAAAAAAAAGGTGAAATTAAACATCACTCGCATCCCCAAGTGTATACTGTCTGGAAACATTTGCAAATAGGCTTCTGCTGTAGTTATTTTTTGGATATTCTAATAAACTAATGCTGTGCACCTTTTAACAGCATGTATTATAATAAACAACATAATTTTGTTTTGAAGTATGCATTTCTCTGTCTGTACACTGTTTTACAGCTCACATGAGAAACTTAAAAGATAAATCGGTGAAGCTTAAATGTTAGAAATGTTCAGTGTCCTCTGGTAGATGGTGTCTGCCTTTGAGGGAGCCTCTTTGTAGCATTTGCTGATGGCCTGGTGCCCCACACAGTACCTCCTGCACTAAAGGCAGCATATGTATGGGCGTGTATTCCACTATGTCAGTGAAAGAGAATCCAAAGATGGCAAGGTAGAAAGGGACCTAAAAACTCCAGACAGCTGATTTTCATTCAAAGTTCTCAAACTAGCTTAATGTTTTAGGGAGCCTATACTTGACTACAGAGAACCTGTGTGGTCCATGGCCTCCTCATTTTAAAATACTTATGCCTAGGATCCTTTTTCTACCTGATGTTCTGAATTTTTCTAACCCATACTGGTCTTTATTTCTCAAAACTGCTGAGTTTAGAACATTTAATGCCCTTCTCATCCTCCTACATTGCAGAGTAGAAGACAAGCACATTTTTGGTTGGTTTGGTTGTACGCCTCTGTGTCTTTTCCCAGAGTAGGAGCAGGTTTCCCTGTGGGTCAGAATCAGGCCTGAACCTGCTTAGTGACAGAAACCATCTTTGCCTACTTTAGCACTTCTATGAGGAGGCACTAAGTGAACTGAATTCACCAAGCAGGGAGCTGCCTGTGGAGTATCGAGAAGAGACAGAAACAATTCAGGTCTTTCTTAGGGCTGGGCTATCAGACAGTGAAGGTTTTTGTGGCTTCCTTGGCATGTCCAAGGTTGAGCTACTAAGCAGGATAAAACAATGAGTGAGAAAGGACCCTCTGCCTTCCTGTGGGAGCATGGCAGGAAGGAGTTCTAGAACCTTCTTGAAAAGAAGCTGGGCTCTAGCCTATTTTTTGGGGCATGCACAGGTCCAACATGGCTGGGTGAACATATTATGCATGCGACTGGCATGAGCTCATGGTCCTTCCACTGAGGAAAGCAAGGGACATGGTGCCAGCACTTAATGCCACCCCTGAGCAAATGCCTGTGGCTCCCTGGTAAACATGGGCCTTTTAATAGGCTGGAGACAAAGTGACATTCGGAAGAAACAACATGTCGACAATTTCCTTAATAAATTTTGTACGAGCACATTATTTCCACCTAATGGAAATGTAGCTCTCTTAAATAATTGAGAAGCTGCATTCATCAGTGCTGCATTCAGCTGGGATCTTTGTGCACAAGGGCAGTCAGCAGCTCTGCAAAGCTGGGAAACTGATACTGTACACAGGTGGCTGGGCTGGTGTTCTGGAGGCCCATGTGTCATTCCCCCATAGTCCGTTCTGGAGTCTGGGAAGTTACAGAGCAGCCCTGAAATACCTGTCAAGATGAACTCTTGGGTTAGCAATTGATCCTTTTTGGAGCAAAAGGGGACTCAGTTTCCCTCCCTGTTTTTTCTTGCTGTGAGTGCCCACAGCTGCCAGACTCAACTCAGCCTTGATTTTAATGATGAGTGATGATATAGGAGTGTCATGTTCACTTCTGTGTGCTGAATGACAGTAGTGTGCTGAGAACACAGCCAGGGTCCTTATGGAATGCAGTGAGTGAACAGTGTGAGAACTGGTGCCAGAGGCAGTTGGCAGGGCCTGGCTGGCAGAGGGCTTTGAAGGGAACTGCACAGGGGGTCAGGAGTGCAGGGTTTGGGAAGGGTCCTGGGGAGAATACGAGGCAGAGAAGACTGCTTGTCTCAGCTAAGCCAGAAATAGACTGCTTCAGCATGTCTAGAAGAAGTGCCCCAGTCATGAGCACCCTATGCTCAGGTGCCCATGGGCTAGCCAAATAGCTCAATCGGATTAAAGCACCTGCAAGCAGGCTCAGGGGCCAGGGGTTCAGTCCCTGGGCCTGCCGTGCCAGCCCTGCCCCCGGTGCACACTGAGATGGCAGTTGAGCCTAGGTGTAATGGTGTGAGCCTGTAATCCCAGCTCTTGGGAGGCTATAAACAGGCAGATCACTAGGAGTCCAATCTAGTAGTGAAACCCTGAACCCTTAGACATTTCTCTAAAAAAAAATGATTTAAGGTGCCCTTGTCTCCCCTGGATAAAGTGGGAGGGGACATGGCAGGGGACCTGGGCTCTGCAGTGATTGTCATATTAGGCTTAGGCGCCCACCACGCACTGCTTCTGACCTTGGAAAGGCCAGTTACTCACTTAACTGTTGGTGGTTGTTTTTTATAGGTGGTTCCTGAAATGACTGAGCTATTGAAGAAAAAGTGAATCATGGTTGTGCCTTAAGAAGAAAGTCTGTGAAAGTATTTAGCTGAAATCAGAAATTTATAATTTGAGGAAAAATCCTAACAGCAGCCAGAATACTTTCCAATGGGACTATGACTGTATTTCTTTTTAATTATTTGTGGTCACAAATGGAGATTTTCTAATTCTATGATAAGATCTATAATAAAGCTTGCCACAACTTTGACATTGTCACAACTATCAAAAAATATGCTTAGTTTTTTTCTTTTCTTCACCCGCCTTGTTGTGGAAAATGTGTTTTAGGCAAGATTGTAAACAGTTCCCAGGAATAACCATCCTAGTCCATTGGTGACAGGTGAGGGGATTAATGCACAAGCTCAGACTTTGAAAGGCCCAGTTTAATGTGACTGTTATTACACCAGTCCTTAGAACACTGCAGTTAATAGGAAAAAAGCAGACCTGACTCAGACTGACTTTGCTGAGGATATTCAGTTGGCTTAAGGTAAATTTAATTTTCCTTTCATTTTAATGTATTGTCAGTTTTATGAGCTCTGTGTCCATAAAATGGGAGTGGAGAAGGAGAGGCAGCAAAACCTCATACACAAACAGTGTGACATTATGACTACTGATGTTTAAAACCCTGCCCTTGAATGGCTGCAGTTGGTGTCACCTGTGGGAACCTCTCTGCTGCAGGGCACAGCCAGCACCAGGGGTTGTAGGCAATGGGGTACAGTTGGGGAGGCAAGCAGAGCACCTCTGGCTAGGATGGAGGGGACACAGGCAGTGGCCGGGTCCAAGGAAGGCAGAGATGTGCCTGGAGAGACTGGAGTGTAGATGTGACCCAGCAAGGAGGGCAGAGGCGTTTGGACAGCTGGGCCACACCTGTGGACCCTTGCTTATTGAGTCACTTGCTGTGAAGCACCTTTAGAAGTTGCCCTTGGTATATCACCCTCCTTTCAGTGCCACAGGAGAGCAGCAGAGGGTTGTTCTCTGCAAGCAGTGCCTGTGGGAATCCTAGAGCCCTAGACCCTCAGGCAGTGTGACTGCTTGGCCCATCTCTGACATACATTAGGGACATGGGCACAGAACAAATGAAGATGGCGGAGACCTGAGTCTCAGGAAATTCCTATCTTTGGAGCTCTGAGGGGCTCAGCTCACCCAGGTATCCTCAGATGCTGCCATTAAAAGTGGAGGAGCCATGGTGACTTCGGAGCCTGTCAGCGCATCAGCAAAAGGCAGTTGGCTTAGGTGGGGTATCCCAGTTGGTGGCTTTGTGTGGTTCCTCGCCCCAAGTTGCCCTGCTCAGTCTTCTGCTACCTGTCCCCACTCCATTCAGCTGTCCCCTTAGCCAGCGTTTCCTGGGTGCATCAGCGCAGCAAGCACTTGTGTAACTTAGTGGTGGACGGTGCTCTGGGACTGCGTTGCTGCTCTGGCTCTTGTGCGTACATGGAGTGTGTATACACAGCCTACAATGGCTGTGCTATATGCCTACAGCTGGCAGCACAGGAGGTCGTTTACACTGTGATGGCAATTGTCCAACTCCATTGTAATCTTGTGGGACCGCTGTCACATGTCATGTGTGGTTCATCACTGAAGGCAAGTCATCCTTAGGCAGTGCTCTTGCCATGTGCCTGGCCCTGATCAGCAACTTACATATTCAAAATCCTTCCCTGCAGTCTGGGTTTGATGCCATTGTTACTCCTGTTTTACAGATGAGGAAGCCAAGGCTCAAAGAGATTCTGTAACTCATCTCAATTGTGAAGGCTTGTAAACAGGGTCCAGGATTTAGAGCCAGGTGGCCTGGCTCCGCAGCAGTGATGCCGCTAAGCTATGGTTCTGCTTCACTTCAGCTCAATGGCTGGGGGACTCACTACACAGTAACCTCAGGGTCAGAGTGACAGATGGGCGGAGCCTTCAGGACCCTGTGGAGAAGGGGAGTCATGATGTAGTTTCCCAGGCAGGATCCCCTGCAACTCAGAAGTCTCCATGAGGGTCCCTGAGGATACATGTTCAAAGGGCAATTGTGAAAGGGGGTGGGGGAATTAATCATTGAAACTCAGTTTGCTAGAAGATGCAATTTAAGGTACTGCAGGGTTTTTGTTTTTTGTTTTTGTTTTTGTTTTCTGGAAAGCAAATGGGCGGTTCTGTGCATTGTGTCCCACCTCTGTCCCTTGGACTCTGCAAATAGTTGAGGGAGGAGTTTAAGGCAGCTTGTTGTAATGTGTCTGTGTGTCCTGCATTTCCTGCCTGGGTTTTTGAGGCCTTCGGTGAACTTCACATAGTCTGTAGACGTTTGGTGGCCTGGTTACTTTGGCAAACCAGAGAAGGTAGAACCATCTTGTGGAATAACAGCTTCAGTGAGAGCAAAATGAACAGTCCTGGGCCTGGCCATCTAGGGCAAGCCAGTTGCTTCCACAGTGGCCTCATCCAGCTTCTCTGCAGCTAGGCAGATGCCTGAGTGTGTTTCCCTGGCTGCTGCATGCTTTCAGCAGCACTGTGGCAATGTGGCTTGCTGTGTGGGTGGGAGCTGGGGCAAATACGCTGGAGAATTGGCCTGACCACTGCCTGGGGTAGCCTAGGTCTCCACAGGAGAGTGGCCTTCTGGCTGGGATCATGGGTGTTGAGGCGGACTTGTTTCTCATGTGGGTCCTTGAGGCCGTGAGGGACAGGAAAAGGCTGGTGGGTAGGCTGAGGGTGGCAGGTGAAGCAAGTGCATAGAGGACGTGGACAGCTAGGAAGACTTCCTCAGGGACCAGGGAAAACTTTGCCTCCAGGAACAGTTCCACCTCAGTACTAGCATGGAACCAAGAGAGCCACACCGTAGAGGGCTCTTTTTGGTCTGCAGGAAAAGCGAATCAGCACAACTGTACCATTTGTCATCTTTCTTGTACACTTTTCTAAAACTTCAGTGGTTGCTAGCCTTGTCTTCTTGGGAGCATGAGCAGATTCCAGTGGGCGAGCGCATGCAGGTGTTAACAAAGGCGGTCAGCAACCACGGCCCTGCGCTGCTGTTTCGTCCTTGGGCATATGGCATAGTGTTGAATTCTTAAGAGACTCATTCACTTCGGTATACTTTCTGTTCCTGTGTATCACAGAGAAATGTGCCTGAGCCCAAGTGTTCCGCAAGCGACTGCTCGGCTTCCTGAGGCCCTGTGGTCTGCACGAGCGCCATGCTCACTGGCATTGGGAGCCCTTTTATGTCTGAGGAAGGCCCATCACCAAACCCAGGGGACAGCCTGGCCGTGGTATGTTCCTCATGATTGGGGGGAAAGAGGAGATGTGACTAGAGGGCTGCCGTAGGAATTCTCTGGCCGGCTGTCCAGATGGGTCTGGCGGGAAGCTCTTCATCTGTGTAATGGGTCCTGAGAGACCAGAGATGGGCCCAGTACCTTGGGTGCGGCTGGCAGAGAACAGGGCTGTTCCTCCTGGGACAGTGAGGTAGCCATACTGCCGCCAGGCCTGGGCTAGGCCAGACACCCCCACCGTGGGTGCACTTTGTGCTTTTGCTCTAAGAGATGGTCAGCCTGGTTGTATTTGGTGCTGTCCCTGCTGAGGGGTTTTGTTTTGGTCAACATTAGTTGGGCTGGAGTAACTGGGAACCCAGAAAACGCTATTGATTATAACAGTTCTAGTTAGCTGGAGGCCTGATTGACAGCCTTGTAAATGTCCATGCTAAGTGACCTACAGCTGTGATTTCAGGTTGTTTTTCATCTTTGTGGGGAGCCCATGTAGAGACTTGCTGATCCTCCCTGGTTAAGCAGCACTTTAGAGAGCATCATCCTATCAGGGAAAGACTCTGAGATGTTCAGGCCATGTGCCTGGGAGGAAAGGAAGCCATTGGCTTCAGATCACAAAGCAAGGTTAGAATTGGGGCACCACCCTGTCTTGAGTCCTCCACGGGAGCACAGAAGTGCCAGGCCTAGCTGGCTGGTGGCAGAGGCAGAGGATATGTTGGCCTAGCCAAGCTCAGAAGGTGCCATCACAGTAGTTATATCCAGGGCAGGATGTGTGACAAAGCTCAAAAGTGCTCAGAAGGGGCCAGCGAGATGGCTCAGCAGTCTAAAGCGCCTGCTTAGGCAAGCTTAGGCAACCACATGGACTGTGGCTCCATCCCCAGCACCACATGCTGCACCAGCCTCACCCCTAGGGCAGGCTGAGCTGGCCATTAAAAAAAAAAAAAAGTGCTCAAAACAAGTTCTGCTCTTTCCATGGGGCCTGTGGAGACTGGATCCTAATTCCTAAGAGCCCCCACCTCCTCCCCATCCCACACCCTCCATTCTGAACTGTTCTGCACAGGCAGCAGGGTCTTAGTCCTGTGCTGGGTCCAGTCTACACACTACTTTCCAGTCCAGGCACCCAGGCCACTTCTTCAGCAGTGAAAACAGAGGTAGGTCCTCTCATCCTGAGGCTTAGTTGGTGTTGAGGAGGCTCCCACAGTGCTTGGTGCAAGGCACCCTGTAAATCACAGGCCTGAAGACTCCTGTCCCATCTATCATGGTGTTTAATGTCCTGACTGATCTCTGGGTAGTCAATCCCATTTGCTTGTCTCAGGATGAGTAGGCAGCCTCTCCTTGTGCTATGCCTGAGGCGCTGTGCAGAATTATGTTAGCCTGCAATAAATTAGCAGTAAATGTTCCATAATTTTCTTTGGATAATTAAATTAATTATTCAGGAGACAATACCAAACTTTTCAGTAGTAGAGCCAAAAGAAAAAAAGTGCGGAGTGGCAATGGCTTCTCCATTTGGTGGATGTGGGAAAGCAGGTTGGGGCCAGAACTAGAAGGGGCGGGGGTGGGAACAGAAGTGGTCCTTGCCTTGCTTGGATTTGCTAGTGGGCCCTTGAGAGCCTGATGGGCTCCAGAGCTGGCTGTGGGGTCCAGGCAGGGCACACACGCACATATGCACACCACTATGCCCCAGCCCCTGGCCAAATCGTAATTGCACCTCTCCTGGCCCTGCCCCAGAAGTGCTGAGCGCTGGCAGCCACACACCCTGGATGTGTATTATTCATGAGGTTGCTCTCCAGGCCTCCCTAGACACATCCTCAGAGGGCTTCCCCTTCCATTATGTCATTAGTGATCCCACAGCCTCTGGGCTGGGGCCCGCAGCAGCCATGCTCTTGTTGCATGGGTGGGAGCGGCTGCTGGGCTCTGTTGGAAGAAGCTCCAAAGCAGGTGGAAACAGGGCTGGGCTAAGGATCCGGCCAAGCTCAGAGCCCTGAGTTTTCCATCTGACCTGGCTTTGGCTGGCTGAGCCAGAGTGGCTGGCGGCTATGGTTAAACAGCTCTGCACAGGTGTTGGGGGGTATAGTGCATTGCAGGCCTGTACCTCTTTCGTTTGGGGCTCTGGCCCCATGTCCTTTCTTTACAGGCAGGAAAGTAGCAGTAGCAGAGCTTGAGTCTCAGGATTCTGGCCCCAGGAAGGGGGTGTCTTGGAGGGAGAAGGGACACACAGACTGAGGGTCAAATGAAGGCAGGGAACACCACATGTAGAGAAACCTAAGCCACGGCTGTGACCCAGGCTAGGGGTCTGTGACAGCCCTGAGCCAAAAGTCTAGCTTTGGGGTAAAGGCTAGTCCAGGCTGGGCAGGACCCAGGCAGGGCATCATGAGACCAAACTGCTCTTGACTTGGGGGTGGCAGGACAGGGATGCACTGTTCTCTTGCAGTGGCCACTGGGCACTGCTGGCCTTGAGCCATAGGGCTGGGCAGGAGTCTGGGCTCCCAGACAGCCAAGGGGCTGCACAGCCTGTTTCTGTCTCTGGGCAGCTCCTGATCTGAATCACTGAACAGTGGCATTGCTCCAAGTGGATCTAGGTTTGAATCCCACCCTGGAAGTTCACTAGTTAGTTGCATGCCCTAGGCAAGTTATTGAATTAACCACTCTGTGCCTGTTTCCTCCCCAGCAAAGCAGAGAAAGGAGTGCCCACTTTACAAGCCTCTGTTAGAGGGGTACAGTGAAGAGCATCTGTCACAAGAGGAAATGGGAGCCATTACTGCTCCTGCAGAAGGTGGCAACAGTTACCTCCTCCCTCTGGAGCAGCCCAGATGGCTCTCCAGGGCCCCAGGATGGTTCTCAGAAAGGTGGCTGGGCAGGAAGTGCTCAGACCCTGTGCTCCAGACCCAGCTGTCCGCCGGTCACCAATCCACTCCAGGCTATGATGCCCAGAGAAGCTGTGGAGTGGAAACTTTTCCACTTCTTGTGCCCCAGGCCCAAAAGACCAAGCCTGAGACCACTGCAATGGGGTCTGGCAGCCAAGGCCACAGCAGGGGTGGCATGCTTCCTCCTTCTCTGCCCATAGGGCTGGATAGCTTCTCCTCTCTGGCACCCTCCTGTAATTCCACAGCCAGGGTGCCAGGTCTAACAATTCAGCCTGCAGCCTGGCCCTTCCTCCAGGGCTGCCTCTACCTTGACCTTTCCCCTGCAGCCACCAGAGGACAAACGCCTGCTCCGCCTGGTGTTCAGTGCCTCAGTGACCTTTTCCACACTGTTCGGGCACAGTTCCTCCTCCTCACAATGCTCTGTCCCTCCCACCTGCCCCACCTCCTACACTGTGGCTCCAGTATGCACTGTGACCCTGCCATCATTGCTTATTAGTGCTTGACACCTGGCTTTTTGAGTCAGGGACACCATCAAGAGTCCCTGGTCACATTTCCCGGAAGTGGATCAGTTCTGCAGCTGTGTTGAAATAATACTGTAAAAATTGCTTTCATAAATCACGGACCCAGAGGAGTGGATTCTACTATTTCTTCTTCGATGATCCTCCTCTCAAGGCTCCCTCCCCTTAGAAGTTTCAGGCGCCCACAGGCAGGCACTCAGCTGCCTCTATCAGGGCCTTGTAGGCTGTGACTGCTGCGGAGTTGACACAGAGAGACAGGGCCACCTGTGACCTCTGTGTCCATCTACTGCATGAAGTCAGCAGTGAGCACAATGCGTAAGCACCCCCAAAACTTGAGGTCTTATAAAATAAAACATGGCAAGCAAATGGAGGGGGAAAAGTGGTGCCCTCTTAACTCCACTGTCTAGGTGGGGAAGCTGTGGGAAGGGCTGGAGGCTCTGGCTGCCACCTGCCCTGGGGTTCCTCCCTGGAGCCTTGGCTCTTGCAGGGCTGAGGGCTTGTGCGCCAGTCCACCTTATTGACTTGCTGGGAAGCCAGCGTGGCTCAGGAGCTGGGTGGGCACTCAGTGAGAGGTGGTACCTGCTCAGCAAAGCCTGGCTGGGGAAAAGGCTTTTGGGTTTTTTTGCCCTGTGGGTGTTGACTGTGAGTTATAGACAGGACCCTACCTGTCCTGCAGATTGTAAGTCCAGCCCATCACAGGTCAAAAGCTGAGTGGTTGCTTTCTTCTGAGAGCCCCCGCAGGCCTGGGCTCCTTTCCCAGCCTTCCTCACTAGGCAGCTTCCTCATCCTTCTGGTCTCCACAGGGACTCAGGAATGGAAGTGTGCCCATGTTGCTGGTGCCAGGCCCTTGGGACAACTGTGTACTTCCTGGAACAGCAGCTCCCCAATGCAGCTTTTCTGGCATGAGTGGCCCAGTTGGACATAGCCACCACTGACGCCTTACTGTGACAGCTGCTGACCTGACTCATGGGATTGTGCTCTGGGTCAGTACATGGACACTCCCTTCCCTCCTGCAGTCCAGCGTCTTCCAGAGTAGAGTGCTTAGGCCTGTAGGTTCTAGTTCCAACAGGGGGAGGCTGGCAGGGAAACAAGCTAGGCATCCCATGGAAGACCACACGATCAGAGTGAGCCTGTAGGGACTTGGGAGTTAGGAAGGGAGCAGACTTAGAGCAAAGGTAGGTGGGACACTCACACAGTGACCACTATCTAAAGTGGAAGCAGAAGGAACAGATGGGAAAGGAGGCTAGAGCCAGGTCGGAAATGCGTGAGCCTGGCTCTGGTTCCTCATAGGCAGCAGGACCCCCACCACCACACACACACACACACACACACACACACACACACACACACACATATATAAACAAAACCACTTGATAGCTTCTAACTGGGGGAGGCCTAGCAGCTCAGGAGATGAGACTGGAGGTGGGGGGACCAAGGCTTGGCCTGGTGAGGAGCTGTAGCAGCTCAGCCAGGGTGAGGTGGTGATGGGCGGGGATGGCTACTTTGGGAGAATGGCCAGGTCCAAGATACTGCACGGGGTGCACAGAGCCAAGCAGGTCATGTGGTGTGTGTGTGTGTGTGTGTGTGTGTGGACAGCACACCCCAGCAGGGACCCCAGGAAGGAAGGCGGGGGCAGGTTGTGGGCTAAGTGTGAGGTCCCCTGTGGTAGATTGGGGTTAGAGGGCTACCTGTGGGTCACCAGAGAGGACTGGAGAGCTCCCTGTCAGTGGGGACAAGTCTTGGGCCTCTCAACAAAGGACACAGGGCTGCAGAAGGGAGCTGGGCCCCTGGTGGGCTAGTCAGACAGTGCTGGCCCTAGTGAGCCACTCTGGACACAGCACCCAGGTAAGGAAAACCTCCACACGGGTGTTTCAGTGCAGCTGGCTTTTATTATTAAAGCCGAGGTTGGAAAATGGCTGTTTCCCTACCCCTAGGGCCCCCAGTTCCAGACCTATCTTCTGTGTGAGAAGGTGAAGACTAGGTTTGTTTTTAAGAGATCAGAACACTCATGCTGCAAAGAGAATGGGGACAGATGGGGGAGGCGCAGTCCCCACCCAGGATGCTGGCAGGACCCTAGGGTGGGACTGGGCCACCCCTGCTCACAGTGCTGTCCCCGAGAGTCTGGGGTGGGCATCAGGACGAAGGCCACGGAAGAGGCTGAGCTGGCCCGCACTCTGCCCTGCGGAGGCTGGGCTGCCCGCTGGCTTTGTAGAAACGGCTAAAACCTGGCCATGAGTACCACCCTCCCAAGGGGAGGTGCGGCTCTGGGCCCTGAGGTCTGAGGCAGGTGACCTTCTGGCTTTGGTCACCTCCCCGGAGGCTGCAGCACCCTGAGGGAGGCCATATGGGATCCCTGCCCTGTATATGGCCCTCGGTGGCCTGGGTTCTGGGCAAGCTTTGAGATGGCTGTCTCCCTCTTCCCTGAAGGCTTAGGCCTCTGGGACCCTGTGTAGTGGATGCTCTTTGGATTCCAGGGACCTGAGCTTCTCCTCCAGCATGGGGCCAGTGGGTGGGAAGTGTAGGACAGGCTGAATCTGCACCACAGCAAAGCCCTCCCGGTTCTTCCTGTTGAACAGACAGACCCTTCGCTCCAGCTCAGGGCTGGTGTGGGCTGAGCCCACCACACTAGGCTGTGTGAGGGGCGCTGGGTCCATGGCCTGCTGGGAAGGGCAGGGGTCCTCAGACAGGGAGGACACCAGGTCCTGGGCTGTTGGCTGCTGGGGTGGCAGCGGTGGTGGCAGGGCCAGGGTTGTGGGCTCTGAGGCCAGCTCCTCCCGAGCCACGCTGCAGTCCGTGGAGGAGCCCAGTGTCTGGCTGCTGTTGCTCTGGGCCCTGGTCACTGAGCTGCAGACAGAGTGGGAGGCGCTGTCCGAGGTGGCACTGGTGCAGGTGCTGTTGCCACCAAGCTTCGGGGGTGCATCTACTGAGAAGAGGTCGGAGGAGAAGTTGGGCTGGTGGATATCTATGGCAGCTGTGGTGACCACACACACTCCTGGCTCTGGGACACCACTGTCTGCAAGACAAGAGGCCACATGATCAGTACTGGACCTAGCTTGCTGGCCCTTGGTGAGGGCAGTGGGCTTTGGCACTTTTGTTCTACAGATTTCAAAGCTCTGAGGGTCTAGGAAGGTGGGGACAGAGAAAGGCGCAAGGATGGCTTGTCTGAGGGTCCAAGAGGCAGCGTGGTGGACAGAGGCCTCAGGTGAATCCAGCTGTATCTCCCCCCCCTGCTCAACACTTGCTGAACCCAGCTCCTGTCCACAGGCAAGGGGACCTGGCAGCAGAGCCTTTGACGAACTTCAGTGGCCTTTGTGGCTTATTTAAGCCACTGAGAAGCCAGGCCTAACCTAGTCCACCTACTTTGGCGCAGTGCTGGGACAAAGGTGACTGATTGTCCTCTGGGAATGCATAGCCAGGCAGACAGTGAGCACCCGTGGGGCGAGATCTTGGGCAGGGCCATAGTGGTGCAGCGTGGGATGCTTTTGTCCCAGACTGAGCCTAGAACTAGCAGATTGGTGCCAGGACAACCTAATACTCAGTCCTTACAACAAGGGCCTGCTAGACATTAAGAGTTGCGAATCTTACATGGAAGGCCTACATTACCAGTACAGAGAAATAAGATGCAGAAATACTCAGTACTAGTTTAAAACCCAGTCTTTCCCAGGAGTCAAAATTGCTAGGTTTCTCTGAGACTCCCCAATTTTAGGAACCATGAATCAGGAGTGACCTTCTGTCCCAGCCTCGAAAAGCCTCTCCTGGGCCAGTAACCAGGGGCTACCCACACCCTGGCAATAACAGGCTTGGCCTCTGTACCCTACTCCACTCCGGGGTTTGCTGGCAGCTAAAGCTCAAGACACACTTGCCTCTGCAGGCACTGAGCTGAGCCCGCCTGCACTTACCGCTGCTGGGTCCATTGTAGTACTGGCTGATATAGCTGTTCATGTCATCGTTCACGGCTGCATCTGCAGGGCATGGACATAAGAGCAGAGGTGCTTGTCAGCCTGAGAAGGAGCTGTGGCCAGGTCACACTCTCCAACTTCCTTCCACCCCACAGCCAGGAACAGAGGCATCTATCTCTCAGAAGGCCCTGCCAGGGACCCAGGTCCTGATGCCGCAGCTGCCTGATAACCTGACCCCGGCAGGCCCTCTCCTGCTGTCCTCGGTTTCTCTGACTCTGAGGTGAGCCAGGCAGAAACAACAGGACTTTCCTTTTTTAGATGCCTGCATCTCTGAATCTGTACTCAGGGTCTCAAGAAATGCTGCCCTCTGTATGGGTGCCCTCAGGTCCTACTGGCAGGAACCTACAGCCAACCACAGGGATTGTGGTAGCATGACAACACCCTGAGGGGCCAGTCCTGCAGGGGGCTCTGGGCTTCTATCCCACAGAGGAGAGGCCTGAAGGGTGACAGGGACACCCACTCCTGCTGAGTCCCTACAGGCAGTGGGTGCACAGTAAAAAGCCAGGGAGGGAACAACAGACAAGAATATGAAAAGCTGTGCAGATCAAGGGAGGAGGTGGAAACAGAGTCTAAAAGAAATACTGGTCCAAGACAGGCGTGATGGTCTACATCTGTGATCCCAGCACTCCAAGAGGCTGAGGCAGAAAGGCTACAAGTTCAAGCCCAGCCTGAGCAACTTAGTGACTTAGTGAGACCTTCCCTCAGAATAAAAAAGACTGGGGATAGAGCTCAATGCAAAGACCCTGGGTTGAATCTCCAGTACTTCAATAACAAAGAAAAAAGAAAACAACTAAGCACATTTTTGTTCTTGTGACTAGGTCATTAAATGAATTGGCCGCTAAAGGAAGAATTGTAGATAGTAAAAGAAATGGTCTAAGGAAACTCTAAATTGGTGACTTTGTTTTTATTTGAGTAACTCTCACATATAGTACTATAATGTATAACAGAACATAAGGCTACAGTACTATCAGCTGTACAATCAGCACAGCTTATAGTCCTGTATAAACAAGGTGTATTATACAAAAAAAGATACTGAGGCGCTATCAACAAGATACACAGAACTGTACAAAACCTCTAACGGACAGGTTGTGTGAGTGGCTTTGGTCCTATGTCTGAAAAGTGATAAACCAGATAGGTCGTTAAACAGGAATGTTTGTATTAGACATTATATTATCAATGAAAATGCTATTTTTCTTAAGAATACATGTTGTCTAATAAATTTTAAAATAAAATACAGCAGCAACCAACAAATCATATCATCTAGGTTCAGGCAATATGGATGGATCCCTCATATGTCAGAAAAGGCAGTAATAAAAATTATTCAGAAAACCCAGGAGAGCCTCTGATATTGCAATGATACAGAAAGTGCTCAATAATCATGACTACAAAACAGATGCAATCCAAATATCATCTTCAGCAGATCAATGATGCATCTATTCCTGTATTTCCTCACACACTGTCTCCTGGCATCTTAGCAACTTCTGTGAGCTCTTCAAGGTTATGTGATCATAGCTGATACTGCTGGAAGCTGTTTTTTTTTTTGTCTTTTTGAGACAGGGTCTCATTGTGCAGTTCGGGCTGGCCTTGAGCTTATTTTTGTAGCCTAGGCAGCTCTTGAACTCACACTGATCCTCCTGCCTCATCCTCCCAAGTGCTGGGATTACAGGCATGCGCCACCACGCCCAGCTTGGAAGCTGTGTTTTGAATGTAAAATGTGGGCTCATTAAGGAAAGAGTTTCTATAGGTCATTGCAATAGACTGATGAAACGAAAATAGGAAGTGCTGCTAAGATGTCATAGAAGCATGCGGTGCTTGGCTTTGAGCAGCCCTGGAAATGCTGGATATCCTGGACAGTACAGCTGGTATTGAAGGAGCCCCTGCTCTGCCTGCCTCTGCAGTAAATATGTGGGAGGACAGAAAGGCACAGCATGTAGTGAAGGAGTGGACCAGCCGGGAGGGTTAGACAAACGTTGAACACATAAAATGATCACAGAGCCGAGTCTCCTGTGGCTCAGAAGTGTATACAGAAAACCCCTAAGAAAATAGTGCTGCCCTATGAGAGATTTCTACATATCAAAAAAGTTTCAAAGGTAACAGCACTTCTACAGAGTTTGGTTATATCTGGGAATTTATTGGCCTTCACATGAATCAGGTTTATTACCACCTGAGGAACTGTTGGAAGCCAATAGTTAGGAGTGAGCCCACTAAAGAGAGTGCACTGATCGATTTTTCTGGCTCGTTGGCACAGCTGTTCTGCTGTATCATATGTGACTGACAGGCCTCATAGGACCATGCACCAAAATCACTACTCTGCATCAAAACAGGCAAGCTATATATATTTTGGATACTGAGGCTTTTTTTTTTTTTTTTTTTTTTTGGTATCAATATACAAAAAATCTCAGGTAGCTTATTTTCCTCCAGTATTTGGCATTATAGAAATCATACATATTTTTGTGTTTATTTGTGAAATATGCTTAGGGGGTATGCCTAAAATACAATTGCTAGTGGAGCTCCATGTTGAACGACTGAGCACCATTCTGGAGGAATGGTCACTAAATGAGGTCACCAAATTGGTTGCTAAGTACAGAATTGTAGGTAGTAACTACACTACAATATTCAGAACAAACAAATGGTCAGAGGAAATGTCAACTTGATGACTTTGCTCTTATTGGCATAACTCTTCATGCAGTACTATAATGTATCACAACATAAAACTACCAAACTGTGTAGTAAATCAGCAAAATTACAGTACAAGGTATACTATACAAAAATACCGAGGCTTTATCAATAAGATGTACAAAACCATACACCCCCAAAATGGCTTGTTAAGTCCGAGTATGTTCCCAAGT
This sequence comes from Capromys pilorides, assembly GCA_004027915.1. Classification (NCBI taxonomy): domain Eukaryota; kingdom Metazoa; phylum Chordata; class Mammalia; order Rodentia; family Capromyidae; genus Capromys; species Capromys pilorides. The sequence goes on along the minus strand of PVKN010000374.1, from coordinate 49,671 downwards.
CCAAACAAGCTACCTCCCTTTGCAAACAGGCAGGTGTTAAATGAGGGCGGCCTGCATTGGATTATCCTGGGAGGAGTGGGCAGGGTAGGGAGGAGGAGAGCAGTGATTGCAGAAAGCAAAAGCAGAGGAGCCTGACTGTCATCCTCAGAGAGTTGCCATGTCCCGGGGGGAAGTGAAATGTAGAGGGGCTGCTTCCAAAGTCATAGGGAGCATGGTGTGGAAGGGGCCAGAGTTCAGGAAGGAAGACGAGATGCAGCTCCCCATGGGGGTGACCAGCCAGAGGGACAGTGGGGGCAGCTGATGATCAAGAGGGTCCCAGCAAGCCCTGCAGAGGATAGGACAAGGACTCCAGGCTCCTACAGCAACCATCAGGCTGAGCTCGGACCTGCTCCCCAGCCTGCCAGGCAGCAGGGAAGGCAGAAGATAAATACTGGCTCCCTTCCCTGCCTCCACCTCCATCTCTGCCTCTGCCTCTGCCTCTGCCTCAGCTCTTCAGCATAGGAACCCTGGAGATCAGGAAGGCGCAGCTGGACAGAGGCTCCCAGGGCAGAGGTAGATCAGGAGGAAAGGAAGGTAGCAGAAGGAAGGCAGGCCCTGCAGCCCTGAACACAGCAAGCTCAAGGCTGGGTGTACTACGGAGCACACCCCAGGGTCCCTGCTGCGCTCCCTTGAGGCAGAGACTCCTGCAGCCTCCCAGCCTCCCTGAGGGCTGAGGAAAGGAAGCCACCTCAAAGCCTGCAGGGCCTGCCTTCCTTCTGTTACCTTCCCTTCCTCCTGACCTACCTCTGCCCTGGGAGCCTCTGTCCAGCTGCGCCTTCCTGATCTCCAGGGTTCCTATGCTGAAGAGCTGAGGTGGAGGTGGAGGCAGGGAAGGGAGCTGATATTTATCTTTTGCCTTCCCCACTGCCCTGCAAAGCCTGGAAGTGGCCCACATGCTCTGGCTGTCCCTAGGAGTTGCTCCCTGGTGGACGTCCGGGTTTCCTCTGCAGGCTCAGGGTGCAGCCTCACACTCCCCGCATGAGGGCATCTCCTCCCTCCATCCTGTGGACAAGAGGAACCCCAGGCTTCAGTGTGAGGTGCGCTTCCCTGATGGCTTTCTGAGCTGGGGATTCTGTCTCTGTGTTGCCTGTGTATTCAAAACACTCATGTCCTCATCCCAGCTGTTGATAAAAAGCCCAGCGACTTTGAGCTCAGACCTCTCTTGGGCAATGACCAGTCTGGCCACTGTCCTTGGATATCTTGTCTACTGGATGACCTCCAGCCTCCTCTAACTCAAGCATCTGCAATAGAACTTGGCTTCTCCCTTTCACATCCTCCACCTTGGCAACTGGCCCTCTTGTACCTGGGCTGGGCCCAAGCTGTTCCTCGGCACCTCCTTCCTTTCCCTACCAACATTCCAACTCCTGCACAGTGTATCAGGAGTCCAGGGGCCTCAGGCCCTGTGTCCTGCCTTCAGTGGGCATCTGCCCTGCTGCTGAGACCCCTAGATTCCTTATCCACACTCATGCCAGCCCTGTGTCTCTTCTTTTGGAGTGGAAGCCCAGGTTGGCTCCTGTCCTCACCCATGGAGTGGTCTTGGAGCCTTTGGGGCACCAGCAATGGCACCTTGCCCTGCTCCTCTCAAGACCAAGTCCTGATGCCAGCCCAGCTCCCTGCCCTGCCTGCTGTGCCTGGCAGAAGAAAGGCTGGAGCGGGTGGACACAGGCTCCCTGGCGGCAGCGGCATCTTCTCTGGATGCTGGCACAGCATGGGGGATGCCAAGTTTGTGGTGATGGACGGGGAGGCTGTGGCATGGGGGCTGTAACTCATAAGTCGTAAGAAAGCTTCAAGACTAATAAATTTGGGAGCGAAGTATTAATGACTACACAGGGGCACTGTGAACTTGGCAGGCCCCACAGCCTGGAACTCTGAAGCCCAGGTTTTAAAAATGATTTGTGCTGGAGCAAGTCTAAACAGAAGCGGCCGCGTCGTCTGATGGGATGTGACCGCTGGCAGGGCTGAGACCAGAGCTGCCTTTCTTCATGGGCTGGGCCGGCACCCCACCCTCCCACCAGCCCCTCACTCCCTGCCTGGGTGATGTGGCCCCCCCAGGCTCCCTGACTCATCACTCAGGCTGCAGGTCAACGCCCTGCTATGCTGCTTTGGGCCTGAGCTTCAGAGCCAGCACCAGCGCCGCCCTTTCTCACCCACAGCTGGTCTGGCAGTAATTTCTAATGTCATGAGATCTCTCCCTGGACACATCCAGGGTCACAGAGAGACCCACGGGGACTGCCTCAAGTCCCTGGCCTACCAGAGGCTGCAAATCATGTGTGCCCTTCTGCCTGGGTCTTAGTGCTGTCACTGAAGGCTCCAGGGGTGGCTGAGGTGACAAACGGGAACATACGTTGTATGACAGGAAATGGTAGATGTCACCAAGGAGGTAGCAGAAGCTGATGTGGGGTCCTAGGCTTTTGTAGCCACTCTCAAGGTATGCGGCTGCACCTTATGGGAGGCCTCCAACCTATGCCTGAAGGATGAGGTGTTGGCACCAACCCAGTGACACTGGCGAGGGACACACAGTGAAGGTAGGCTGTTATCCAGACCTATGTTCTCCCTCTTGCTTCTGGGTGCTGTCCTTCTGGATGGCCTTGCTGCTAAAGAGGAGCTGAGGGGCCAGCAGTGACACTACCATGTGTGTGGCTGCACGAAAGGCTTGGCTTTGTGCATGAGCTCCCTGTGGACCCAAATATGGCACTCAGTGTCTATCATGTTGGTCACTGGATGAGGAAAACATTCATGCTCTTTACCTCCCAGCCAAGGACCTTGATGACAGACAGGAAGCTAGGTGCAGGGAAGCTGTAAGAGCTCAGAGACAGAGCAAATGGCACCAGGCAATGGGGGTAAGACGGGGCTGCACCGGGTCCTCTTGTCCTTGGCAAGTTGAACCAAGCAGTACTGTGCCCACTGTCAAGAGGACTTTCAAAAAGGGTAAGTGAGGCATCTACAGCCCTATCCTGGGTCTCCAAAGCTTTCCAGATGACTATAGGGCAGCCAGGGCTACAGGGACATGGGATGTCCCAGAGGCCTCTTTGTTCCTCAACAGTGATGGACTTTCAGGCTCTGTGCAGGGAAGGGGTGATTTCAAGATCCATGCAAGAAGCAAGGCCAGACAGGACTGGAGCTGGCTTGGTGGAGAGGCAGGGTTGGAGCCAAGGCTGAACAGGGGAGCATCGAGCTCTGCTCAAGAGTCTAAACACAGGCTGCAGTGATAGGGGTCAGCAGAGTCACTGGGGAGAGACAGCTACCTGGGCAGCACTGCAGGGATCTCAGTGCTGTGGCTCCCTTCTCTGGGCCTACACCCCCTAGAAATTGCATCTAGTTTAGAAACTCTTTTGAGAGATCACTGTAAGTGATCACTGTAAGTCCAAGACCCTGTACCAAATGCATTAAAAAGGAGAAAGAGGAGGAGGAGGAGAAGGAAAAGGAGGAAGAGGAAGAGGAGGAGGAGGAGGAAGAGGAGAAGGAGGAGGAAGGAGGAAGAAGAGGAAGGAGGAGGAAGAAGCTCCTGTGAGAGAGGTGAGAACTCAGCAAGGACCTGGAGAGTTTTGCCCTAGGACGCAGCCATGGCATGTAGGTGGCATCCCCAGACAGCAGTGTCCAGAGGCAGTAGATGGCCTGGGCTGCAGCACCTCTGCAGAAGAACCTTGCTGCCAGCAGAACCCTTGCAGGGAGTGCCTGTGAGAGGTCAGGCACCTGCCCTTAGAAGGTGAGTTATGGCCCTGGCCTCCTGGCAGTCACAGCAGGGACTCTCATGGCAACACAGGGCCTGGCATGGCAGCCCCTCCTGGCCCCAGATTCTATGGTTCTTAGATCTGATGCTTTCTCAAAGCATCCAAATAGCAGTCTCTTATCCCCCAAGCCACCCACAGCTCCAGAGCTTTCTCAGGCCCATTGGCTCCACACACTTCCTGGGAGGCAGAAGGGGCTCCAGTGCAGAGTCCACGTCACAGAAAGCCACACTGAAGCCAAGGAGAGGCAAAGCCTCCCAACCTGCTAAGCCTACCAGGCTGTGGTTGCTGCCCTAGCAATGGGACACAGCTCTTCAAGGTGACGTCGCCAAGGGCTCAAGCTGCAGTTTCTGGTCCCACTCAGCCCAGTACCATGTCCTGGCCATTTGGCCCTATACAATTCTCTAACCTGCCTGAGAGGAAGGCTTGGTTTTGGCCTCATTGTAGGTGAGGCTGACAAAACTGCAGTCCAGAAAGGCTGAATCCCCTTCCTGGGGCAGCACAGCTGGGCATACAGTTGGGAACAGATCTGCAGCCTCTCCCTCTGCACAGTGCCTTGCCTGGGTCACAGCCCCCATTCCATACCCAGTCTCCATTTGCTCCCATTGCAAAAGTTAGGTTGTTAGAATGCATAGTTCAACAGAAAAGCCCATGTCTAGCCTGAAGCCTGGCACTACTGCTCAGTAGTGATGAGCCATTGGATGGCTTTTCTGGGCAGCTTACCTAGGCCATCACCTCCTGGGGTGAGCAGGTAAGACAGGCACAGTGTGGATCCCCACACAAATGGAGCACAGGAGCCAAAGATCATTTCCAGTCAGGCCAGGTGTGCCAGACTCATTGTTCTTCCTAAACTCTGCAAAGCAGACCTGAGGGCCCCAGTCTGAGGTCCCCAATTGTAGGCAGAAGAGGGGCCACGGCTGGTCCAGGTTCAGGCCCAGGAATTCCGAGCTGTGGGGGCTTCATTGGACCCCAAGATCGGACTCACCTTGTGAGGGCCGCAGCTCCTCCACAACGCTCTCGGCAGCTGTCTCCTCATCCCATGCACCGGCCTCCACCACCTTGAAGCGGTTTCGTGGCTGGCTGAGCACGTGCGGGGCCTGCAGCGCAGCCTCCCGCTCTGCTGCCAGGTCCAGGTCCTGTTGTGCCAGGTGGGCGCGCAGCTGCCGGATCTCAAACTGCAAAAGGCAGAGGGTAGGTGGGTGTGCTGAAGGGGTGGGGGACCTCAGCCTGATATTGGCCTCCTGATGAGGGGCGGGATCGTGGGCAGAGGGCTGGGCAGCCAAAGCCTGCACACTGTGCTTCTTAGATATCCACTGGTGCCACACACTCGGGGACTGGACTTCAGGCCCTGAATTTTTCAGGCTATGTGCCTTGAGACCTTCGCATTCCTTGGCCTTGGTTTCTTTGTTTGAAGATTTGGGCTGCTTGCTGAGGGCTTTGTAAACACCTGCACACTTTTAAAACACGGTTTAGTTTTTGTTGGGGAAAGCTTCTTACAAAGCCTTCCAGATGCCTCTAGGTTCATGGCTGAGACGCTGCTCAGTCAGCTTTCCTGACTTCTGGGTGTAGGCAGAATGTGGGTTTGACATGGATGCCTCGCTGTAGCTCAGAAAAGCCTTGCTGCCACCTAGTGCCCCAAGCAGGTGTTGCACTGCTCTGCTCAGGGGTACTGAGGGCAGGGAGAGCAATAGTGGTCAGAATGGGCTCCTACCCTGATGACTGCCGGCCATGATTCCAGCAGCTTTCTCAACCCTGACCTCTCCTTGAATGCCACACTCGCATTCCCAGATGCCTAATGGACAGTGCCGCTCAGACAGCTCAAGGAGGCTGCAAATAGCCAGCTCCAACTGGGTGCTACTGGCTTCCCAAACCTGTTGGGACCACAGGTGTCCACCCGCGTCAGCTGGAGCCACACATGTAACCATTCACCTTACTTCCTTCCTTTCCCTCACTCCAACATCCAGTCTTTTCCCCATCCAGCCCCAGTCCAAGTGCTTCTTCATGTTTCCCCACTTTCACTGCCAGAGCTTGTGCCCGCCCCCTCCATTCTCAGAAGCCAAAATCAGACCACTGCAGCCATCCACACAGCTCAGTGTCACGGCTGCCTAGGGAGGAAGCCCACACTCCTCACTAGTCCTGCCCATCCACCCAACACACTCTGCTCCTCGCTCCATTCCCGCTTCCCCTTGCCCCACAGGGACACCAGGTGTATGGTCTTGGGGCCATTTCCTTTGCTGTTCCAGGACTTGCTCAACCCCACCTACAACAGGCACTCATCACACCAATGAGTTTGAATTCTGTGCTGCTTTTTCATGTATTTTACGAAATTTCTATTTTAAGACAGTAAATAATGTATACAACTAAAAGCACTTCCTAGTGCTGGGCTGGCCAGGTGGCAAACTGGCATCTGCCACTTTGCTGATGTCTGTGTCTCATGTGTGGTCTGGGGACTGCTCAGGTCAGGGGCATGCCTGTGGCTGCCAGAGTGGAGCAGGTTCTTGGGCCCAGGGTCACAGCATCGCTACTACTAGGGGAGGAACTTTCACTGACCCATGCTTCCAGCCCCCTGCATCTCTCCCAGGCTCCTGCCTAACCCATTACCCATGTGTAGAGCCCTGTAGTTCAATCTCTCCTGAGGACAAACCTCTTGACTCTTGGAGCGTGGGCTCCTCTTCTGACCATGCAGGGTTTAGAAACAGCCTTAAGGTTTGTGAACACTGAATGCTGGCTTTTAGCCACCCCACCCTGCCTCACACACACCCTGTGTTCCTCCTAGTGGTGCTCAGGAGCAAACCAACCTCTTTCCCTCCTTACTGCTTTTGTCTGTTTTCCTCAAACCTCCTGAAAGCTCTGATGACTGGACAAGAGACAGCTGCTTATCTCTTATCCCTCTGTACTGTCATAGGAATGGAATTTGAGGAGATTGGATAACTATGAGCAGTTCCTTCTCCATTCTGTGTAAGGATTCTATATGGGCTTACTGCACACCTTTCACCCCCGACAATGTGGTGGGGAAAAAAGCCGGATTCTTCCCAGTGCCTGCTAATTGCTGCAGGATCAGGACTCCCACCCTGGCTGACATCAAGCCACTAACATGGAGTCATAGGCATTCTGGAGCAATGTGTGCAGTTGGCTCTTGCTAGTGGCAAGATCACTGTCACATGTGGCCAGTAGAACCCCAGCCCCCAGTAGAACAGGACAGCAACCTTGCTGTGATGTCGCTGGGCACCCTGGAGGTGCTCGGACCATGGTAAATGAGTAAAAAAACAGTTTGTGGTTTCAGACTGAGCCTAAATCCAGCCTCAACCTGTACCCCAACCCTGACCCAAAGCTGAGTCAGAGACTGAGCCTGATGCTGCTATGACTGAACCCTAACCCCAGCCACACGCAGAACCCTGACTCTGATCTCAGGTAGGGCTCAGACCCTGGACCCTACCAGCCTAGCACCTAACAGGGATGCTGGTCTCAAAGGGTGGGAGAGTGAGGCTGGTTTATTTTGGGATGATTCTTGTGCAGGAGTAGGACAGGGTACATCTCACTCCTTGGCACCTGTTATGGTTTGTGTCTAGTTGTCTGCCCAAAGCCTCATGAAGTCATGGGGTGGAGACTTGTTGAGTTTGAGATGAATTCATGATCCACTGGGGTTATGGGTGATCCAAGGATGAGATTATAGGTCTGAGTACTGCTGGGATTATGGGTGCACTCTGAGGCAATATCTTGAGGCAGAGAAAATGTAATATAAGAGAGACAGAGAAATAGACTCCCTTTCTATTGCCTCTGTTGCCATTGTTGCTGTTCTGCTGCCACGAACTGCTGCCTTCTTCCATGTACAAATCTGCCTTGGAGCCATCTGAATATGGACTGAAACCTCCAGTAACTGTGAGGTAAATAAACCTTTCCTTTCCTTCATTTTGGGTGTCTGGTACTTATCCCAGCAATGAGAGAAGAGAAACTGAGCACCACAGCTTCTAGGTCCTCAAGGGCCCACAGAGCAAGGCCACTGAGCTCATCTGAGAGGCCTGAGAGTGTTGGGTCACTCCACTTCCTCTGAATAGGAAGATTGTAAAGGAGGAGCCCCCTCCTGCCTGCACTGATCTGAACTTCCCCTGGGCACCCTGGTCTGCTTTCTCCAAGGCCACGCGTCTGGGTCTGCAGGCCCAGCTAATGGCTTCCTGGGCCACTCTGAAGGGATGCATTATTGATGGCCTGAAATTGATACAGAGCTGCCCCAGAAAGTCCCACTGGAATTCAGGCCAGACAGATGGAGGCCTGGACTCGCCCAGGCCCAAGCCCACATGTACACACAATGGCTCGCACACAGATACAGGTTTTCAGGTAAAGATGTGCTCTGAGTCACTCTTTCAGTTACCGAGAAGATGGGTAGAGTCTGCTGGGGGCCACATTAAAAGTCTGTTATATGTTTTGTCATGAAAATACCTACCCCAACTTGGGGGTGATCCCTGGGTGGTCCTGGTACAGAGGAGGCATGGGACATACTTGAGATACCATCAGTAGGTGAGAGGGATGCAGGGCCACAGCAGGCAGTGTCTGTGGCCATGGTGAGGTGTCTGAAGAGCAAGAAGGCATGGACATCCTCATAGAGCTGGGTGGGTGGTGGAGGCGGTGGATGATGGCCCACAGAACAGCTTGAAGGACCATGGTAGCCACAGAATGGAAAATGGACTGGGCCAGGGTGGAGACTGCAAGCAGGGAAGAGGATGACCTAGAAGTGTGGTTGTTGGCAGAGGGGAAGGGCCTGAAATATAGTAAGAAAGAGAACAACCTGCTTTGTGCACAAAGCAAACTTCCTGTCTGGAGTCAGGGTAGTGGCCTAATAGTCTGGGTGAGGGCTCACCCTGAGAAATAGTGACTCACCAGAGGCGCACTGCAGTGGGGTCACCTAGCTCTCAGCTCTTGTCACCTGGCTGGGGCAGCCCAGGGGGTCTTAGGATGTTCTAGGGAGACTCTCAGAACCTGGCTCTGACTCCTAACCCCGGCCACACATGCTTCTTGCTACCAATAGAAGGGCTGCCAAGGGTCTCTGAGGAGGCCAGATGCTGATTAGAGGGAACTGAGTTCTGGAGGGAGGAAGGAGCCCTCTGAGTAGAGCGAGAGGGCAGGCAGAGGCGAGGATCACATGGTGCCTCTGCAGCAAAGTGGGGAACACAGCCAATGACGGGCTTCCAACCCAACAATCTTGTCAGGGACTTTGTGATGCATAAGTAGATACTGCGGTGGCTGCAGGGCCAGAAAGGAGCAGGAACTCCCCATGGGGTAGAGCTACAAGAGGGGGCAGGAGCCTGAGCTGCTGGCTCTCCCTTCCCCGACTTTGGGCCTATCTATTTAGCTGTGTTGTCCAACATGGCAAACGGCCTCGCTAAATTTGGGATCTGAAGTGGATTCAGTGCTATCTCTGGGGCCCCAGGTGGGATAGGGGGATGCAAATGCCAGAGAACACTTAGTGTTTTCCTGATGCTACCCCCTGTTCCCTGCTGGGATGTCCACTCCTGGGACCAAGTCTTTAGAGAAAGCCAAATCCAGAGCCTCCTAAGTGGATCATCAGCATCATATAGCATGGAACGTGGACCACCTGATCATGCAAATAAGAGGGTAGGAATCACTGACTATAGAAACATAAAGCAATCAGTAGGAGCTGACCTATATAAATATTTTGCTTCAATTAAGAAAAAAATATAAGGACCTCAAAGTAACTATGATTAATGTGTTAAAGTAAATGAGGGAAAAGATGGGCCAAAGAAATGTAGCATTCCAGCAATGAATTAGAATCTCTGAAAGGAATTCAATGAAACTTTCAGAACCTTCATATACAATATTTAAAATTAAGTACTCTATTGATGAGGGTGACAGCAGATTGGACATTATAGAAGACTGTTTTTCAACAGTCCAATAAATAAAATGTACAGCCTGAGGAAAAAAAGAGGAGAATGAGGGAACATAATAGGGTATAAGAGAGGCAAGAGACATAGCTGGTTGGCTTGACACAGGAGTAAAGCCTCAGAAAAGAAAGAAAAAAATATGATACAAGCAATAAATCCATCAGTCTCAAGGCCAGGAGTGTGGCTCTATGCAAGGGTATGTGGGAGGCCTTGGGTCCAATATCTAGAATTGAAAAAAAAAAAAAAAGAAATCGTGGGCCTAAGCCTCAAATCTAATGAGAGACATCAGCTCATAGTTCAGAAGCTCAGACACCATGAGCAGATTAAATATGGATAAACTAAGGCACGAGGAAGTCCCTGCAGAAGAGCCACTCTACACCCGGGCTCCCTGGGAGAAGGTGAAGCGGGTCTTGATGATGGAAGGAAGCAAGTTTTCCACTAGCAAACTTGACCTACTGGGAAAAAAAGTCCATCCCAGGCTCGGAAAGAATTCAAAGTGGAGTCACAGCCCCACTAAATGCAAGTCATTAGCTAAGTATTTCTAATCAGATAACCGACCAGATGGGCTGGGGTCCACAGGGAAGCCCGAGGTGCGCATTACTGAAGTGGATCAGGCCCCTTACAAACAGTTTTTAATGCAGGGCCAAGTGGGCTGGGCCCATCGGAGGCTGGGGCCACACCCAGCACTTCTCTGCCTTTAATGGGCTGGGTGTGGAGTCCACTTGATATGGGCCTCTGTCCGATCAATGCACTCCTGGGCCAGAGCTCGACGCTATCTAATGCAACAGCAATAATTCTGCTCCATCCTATTAGTGCTGTCTACATGGACTGCCCTGCCTTCCACCCCATCTGCTTTGGAGATGGCATCCAATGTTTATTTCCATTAGCTCCACCATTGTTGGTAACAATAAAAATCAGGAGGCAGTTGCAAACTCATGATTTAGGGCCAGGGTGAAACTGAGACCACCCTTGGCCCCTTTCCATCCACTGCGAAGATGGCTGGTAGTTGGCCATAAATTTAAATTATGGCAAAAGGATAACATAAGTTATTCCTCTGATGGCTAATTTTATCAACTAAATAGGCTTGTCATTGAAACTACCAGCTCTTTTACAAATCGCTTCCCATGTTAAATTTTTTTTAAAAAAACTCTTCCTTCAGGGATCCTGAATACAGGTAACAAAGGCACCTAGGCTGAGCTGGGACTTGTGGCCTTTGCCAAGAGCCAGCTCCCTGGGATGACCCAGTGTGAGCCGTAATCTGTACCCACTGTTTTCCTGCTGCACCTGCCCTCTTGCTCATATCTGAGCTGTGCCTCTAGTTTCCAAGGTGAGTAATTTTTGTGCATAAATGTTGGTGGATGTCCTCTTAGTGTGTAGAGATTGGGGAATGTGGGTGAAAGGGCTCTACCTACCACATCTGCTCTGACCCCAGCACTAGGGCACAAGGGGAGAGCTGTCACCCTCTGTCACATTCCTCTACCAGAAACATGGTGAGCAGAGGTCGAGATTATTGCTTGTTTCTTCAGGAAACAGGCAAGGAGATGCACCCCAGGATGTTGTGGGAAGACTGTTTCTGCCACAACGGGGTCGGGGGGGAGGTAGGGAGATCATGATTGGCCTGGCTTACGAATTAGACAATTGTGGAGGCGCCTTTCCTCTTTTGGGGCACAAGAAAATCTCCTGTGGCATCTGACCTGGAGACTGTGTAACTGGGTCTTGTTAATGAGACAGCAGAAGCCACATCACCGTGTCAGAGCTTGGCAGTGCAGCCCTAGCCCAGCTCTCCATACCCCTTCCTTTCACACCAGCTAAATAAAGAAGACCCCGTGGGAACAACCTGGGGAGAACAACATCCTCCCGTGTAACACCACCACAGCCTGTTCTGGAATGAAGCATGTGACAAACACACTCTTCTTATATTCAGCCACCGAGATGACTGGCATCATCTGATGTGGCCGCTAGAGGTTCTCACCTTCACTGTGCCTCATGCACAGATCCTGTCATGGTAAAAGGAAAGGAAGTCCTGGGTCCATCCCCAGCCTTCTTGTGGCAAACAGCCTGGACAAAAACAGACACCCCTCCACACCCACCTCAGCCTTCTGGTCTGTGAAGGGGCCCTCACCTGCCAGCTGGGCCCACCAGACTCGGTGAGCTGAAGTACACGGCAGTGCAGGCTTGGCACTAGCTCATAGCCTCCTCTCCCCATGCCTGCTGAGAGCCCCAGTGTGTACCACTTGATTTAATGTGAGCCTCACAGCCTCTGCAGTAGAGTCTTGTCTCCATTTTTCCAAAGAGAAAGCTGCTGCCTCCCAAGTCAGGGAATCCCCCCATCTCATGGGCTCCTGGGTTCTACTGGCCTCCCCAGAGGCTGGACCTCCCAGAGGCTGGGTTTCAAGACACCCTAGATGGGACCCCCGTCCCTTGGGATTTTGCTAACTGCCTTGGGGTAAAGGGTACTGAGGATGGAAAACTCAGCTTCCCTCTGTGCTTCCTATGGAATCCAGGAGAGAATATTCTACAGAAGATCCATTCAGATCACACAATTTGGGACCTAAAGCTATTGTAAGGCTTAGAGGGCAAAGAGCAGGCAGCCTGGATGTCCAGCAATAGAGCAGGATCCTGGGCCTAGACCCACATAAATCTCCTAAGTGGCTTTTCAAGATGAGTCAGGATAACAGGACATTGTATTGAATTAACCACTATGTCTGAATAGCATTTCTGGAGCAGCAGGGGGTGGGGGGGGGGAGAGAGACAGAGAGAGACAGGGAGACAGAGACAGAGACAGACAGACAGACACAGAGAAACAGAGACAGGGACAGAGAGACAGACACAAAGAGAGACACAGAGAGAGACAGACACAGAAAGACACACAGAGAGAGAGAGACAGTCAGAGACAGACACACCAGAGAGAGTCAGAGAGAGACACATACACAGAGACAGACAGAGATAGAGACAGAGACACAGAGAGACAGAGAGAGATAGATAGAGAAAGAAATACAGAGAGACAGACAGAGGCATACACACAGAGACAGAGAGAGAGAGACAGAGAGAGAGACAGAGAGAGACAGAGAGAGGAGGGGGCATGAAGGGAGACAGACAGGCAAGGGAGAGGCAGGAAGGCAGGCAGGGCAGGCAGGTAGGGAGATAGACAGATTGAAGGACAGCCATAATCAGCGTGGCATTCTCTTAGGGAAGTTCTGGCTGAAATCTACACAGAGAACAAAATAAACCTAAGAGGAAAGAAGTTATAGCTGCAGAATGGATTCAGGATCTGAGGCTTCCTATCTCACAGGGCAGCGGGCAGAGTGGATACAGACTGCATAGGGTGGCCAGGGCCTAGGTGAGGTCGGACTGACAGGGTGAGACTTTCTCCTCTCCAGCCCTCTCTGCATCCCCTTTGCATGGGAATTTTGCGTTGTGCCCAGGGATCAGGAGAGAGCATGGAAAAGAGACGCAGTGAATTCTATCACGCTGTCCACACAGAAGGGCAAATGGCCCGAGGTGACCGGCAGGAGGCCCCAATGCCTTCCTAATCTCCAAGCTGCTCTGTGACACTGGGCACACTGCTCCCCTTCTGTGGGCCTACAATGCCCCCTTGGCCAACCCTGGATCGGGCAGATGACCTCTAGGGGCCTTTCGTCTGCAGTGTGAGGTATTCTGGTCACCACAGGCATTGCTGTTGGCAAGCAGTGTCTGTCAGGTGACACAGATGAAATGTCCAAGGTGTTCATGTCAATTGGCAAACATGTCACCTGAGAGGAGTCTGCGTGGCTGGAGAAGAGGCAATTTAACCTTCTTAAGAAGCAGTTATGAGGAAAGCCGGACAAACACCAAACACTGCCTCCACCAAGAAGGACACCTAGATCCAGCCCATGCTCTGAGAGCTCTGGAATGCCCTGGCTCTTGAGTGAGTCCCCACTGTGGGTACGTGGGCCAGGGGGGTGTCATGTGGGCCTGGTGGGCAGGACGGATGAACACCTGATGTCAAGGTTTGTCACCTACTCTGTGTTAAGTGCAGCAGTGCAGCAGCCCCCCTGGTCCTGTCAGGATTTGGTTATCACCCCCATTTCCAGATGAGCAAGACTGAGGCCACAGAAGCCCCAAGTACAAGTGGCAGGGTGAGTTTGGGCCCTGTTGTCCTTAAGGTCTATGTTCCCATCCCAGGCTGCTCTCTAGAGGGGTCTGACCATCCCTATCATTCCAGGGACCACACACCCAGGTGACTCACAAATCTGGGGTTGGCCCTGGACAGCAGCTCCCTGGTTTCCCGGCAGAAGCCTGAGGTCAGACCTCCTTGGTAGCCCCCCAGGGATCCAGCCCACCCTGAGCTTTCTGCTGTCTTAATGGGGATGACAGGCTTCAGGTGGTTTTTGAATTTAGGATGGTTGGTTTGTGTTCACCTCTTTTCCAGATGTCACTAGTGAGAGGGATCAGTCTGTATTTATTGGCTCTTTCCTGTGCAAAAAGCACAGCAGCCTTCCTGTGGCCTGGCCCCCAGGGAAGGTAGCTACATGTGGGCAGTGACTGAGGGGCTTAGGATAGGGTCACTGTGGAGACATGGGGATGGGCCTGCCGCTAGGATTTCCTCCTTGGTCACCTGATGTGTATGCTGCTGACAGGAGGTGAGAGGCAGGGTGGCATATCCACTGCCAGCCAACAAGATACACTGAGGTGAGGTAGGCAGTAGTTTTCTTTTGATGACTGCTGAGGCAGTATACTTGTTTTCCTATTCCAAGGTGCATGGAGAACGACCTGATATCCCCTAGACAGTTTCTAGATGCTGCCCAAAGCTGTCTTCTCTTCTGGCCTGGACAGTCCCCTCTACATAATCCCAGTCCTTCAGCCCAGTGGTTGCTAAGTCTCTCTGGTCCCCTGCCCTCTCTTCCCTGTCCTTCAGTGTAGCCAGGAAGAACCAACTGGAGCTGATGCCTCCCTTCTGACTTCTAGCACTGCTCCTTCCCAAGATGAGGCCAGCCTGAGCCTTGTGCAGCCACTCCCACCCTTCTGTTGCCCACTACCTTCAGCACAGGCCTGGCCTCTGGCACCACACTGCTCAGGTCAGGGCCCTGTCAGACCCTTGCACCCTGGCCTCTGAGGCAGACAAGCCCCAGAGAGGTGTGGCCTGGTGCTGATGAGCACAGTGGTGCTCCACAGCCCTCAGGAGACAGAAATGGGCCTTCTTGAGCACTGTGCCCCTGTCAGTGCCAGGGAATGGGTGGGTAACATGGCAACTCAGCTGGAATGACATGGACTGTGCCTGCGGTCCCCTGGTCTCATGCCCCTGTGTGTTGGTGTCCTGGGCTCTGGGCATCCCAGTGTTTCCACAGGGCTGCTCAGAATGGGCAGGAGAGCCACACTACATGTCACCTACCCCCTGCTCCTGGCAGATCTGTGTCAGCCTCTCCAGCTGCTCGTCCTGCATGACCTTGGCTTTCTCGTATTGCTGGATGACCATCTCCATCTCCACCTTCACTGGCAGCACATACGCTGGAAGACAGACAGTGATGAGGCAAGGCAGCCCCTGTGCATGGTTCCCTGGGGATGGGGACAGGGTGACCAGACACTTGGTGCCACTGGAAAGCACGGGAGCTGCAGTTGATGTCAAGCTGCTGGGGAGAACTTTCTTGTCCTGCAGGGACTTAATGTCAGCTGTTGTCATACCTTCCTGAGTAATGACTGCTCTCCAGCTTCCTTTGTAGCCACGAGGGGCAGGGGACACATCCTGGCCAGTGGGTATAGCACAGGGGACCATGGAACCTGCCTTAGAGGCATCAGGGCAGAGCAGTGTGGTGGTGGGGACTGTCACATGTTGCCGCCATGTGGCCAACCTGGAGAGCAGCTTGGTAGCCCATCAGCATAGTAAACTGAGTGGCCACAGCGCGGCAGTTCTATGCCTCAGTGCCTGAGAGGACTGAAAACACAGCCCCAAGGTGGAAACAGACCAAAGCTCCTCTAACCTCAGAGGGAACAGATGCACACACACTGAGGGAGCATGCACACACTCTGACAGCATTTGAGGAAGGAGGGACAGATGCACAGATGACACAAGTGGCCCCTGAGCACACTGAGATCAGTGGAAGGAGCCAGACACAAAACCCCTTGGCAGTGCAATTCTGTCTACAGGATGGGTCCACCATGGGCTGCTCTGCAGAGGTGGGAAGTGGACTGGATCCAGCCTGGAGCTGGGGCATGGGAAGAGACGGCTGGTGAGCTCAGAGTGTCTTCTGGGAGCTGACGGTGCTCTGACCTTAGGTTCAGTGCTGGCTGCACAACTCTATTAATGTACTAGAACTCCCTGAGCTGAGCACTTTAAATGAGAGGATTTCAGAGTAGGTGAATTAATCTCGAGGAAGATATTAAGGACAAGGCGTCCTTGTATGCCTGTCTGACACAGAGACTGGGGCTGGACCCTGAGCTCTAGGGGACATCCTTACCCCGGGTCCTTACCCAGGCTGTGGGGGGCAAGGAGTCAGACTAGGAAGGACTCTGGCTACATGGAAACTGCAGCAGGGCCTTACCAAGTTGAGCTGACCTTGTGCACAGCACACAACTGCTGCCCTGCAAACTATGCCCTGAGCTGGCCAGAAATAGCAAAGATGAATCAGGTAGCAGCATCTGCCTATCAGATCCCTGGAGACCTTTACGGGCCAGGAGTACACGCAAGTTGGAACTGTTGCACCTCACATTCCAGCTCCAGTCTCTTCTGCAGCTACCAGTGGGCTTGGGATGTGATGGTTAGACCCATGGCTCTGGGGCTGAAAGTGGCTTCCAAACACCATGATCCAACACAAAGAGAAACAAAGCCAATGAAGGACACTGGACAGGACAGGGGGACCTTGGGTAAAACACGTTCCTGTTTCCCTGTGCATCACCTTTATACTCATCTAACTCCACTCCCGCAACTCCTCTGCCTCCCACTATTACTAAGCATCTGAGCCAACATCACGAGGGGAGAAATTGGTACTGCTACTGAGCTTCCATGTTAGGCTCAACAAGGAGGTGGAAAGACTGGGGCCTTGGAAGAACAAAGGGCAGTGTATATCTCCTTCCTAAGCAGAGAACTGTGAGGTCCCAGAGGCACAAGGAGGAACTAGAATTGACACATAGTTCTTTCAGTTTCTGAAAGTAAACCATCAAAACCAGCTGCTTCTCCAGAGAGAAGAATGACAGGCAGATGGACAGACAAATGATAGCTGGGCTGTCCTTTGGCTCTTCATCATCTCTCTCCTCCTCACATTGAAAATGTGGTATCTGGTACTGGGGCAGCCATCTTAGACCATGAGGCAACACTAAAAAGTAGGACATGAGTCTAGAACAGTGGTGGGGATCCTATGGCACATATATTGTCTTTCTTTGAAGACAAAATATGTTAATGTATGAGTTGCTTTTTCTAAACTGAAACCTCAATATTGAGGTTTAACAGTAATATTGGCACTTTGTGATACCTAAGTGGGTTTTAGGTTGCAGTTCGGTCTCTAGTCTCTGAAAGGCTTGCCATCGCTGGCTTATAGTGACACAGCAGCAGGACCAGGATCCTGACCACTGGAGTCGTGCTATATGACCACCTGCCACTGCCACTGGTGCTCATATGAGAGAATTAAGTGGCTGCTCTGGGGATCCTAACCATAGCTGACATGCATGGTGAGGTATGGAGAATCTGGGCTGAGTGTGGGGGTCTCTGAGATCTCCTCCAGCAGCAGCACCCTGCTGTGTGTGGCAGTTCCTAGGCTCAGTGGCTAGGGCTCCTTAGAAAACTCAGAGTTGTTCTCGATCTCAAACTGGGCTCTTCCCTAGTGCCCTTACTCCTCAGGCCACCTGGCCCATCCTGATCGCTTGGGAAGTGTCTCACTCAGAGGGGAGACCTAGCTTCTTCACTTCATGTGGACTCCAGGGCAGCATGGCCTGAGCTGTCTGGGGGCCTGATGGCCCAGCTCACGCTCCTAAGACCAGGGAGCAAATCCACACCTGTCTGCTCACTGTAGTCTCCATCATGAGGGTCTTAGCAGGGGCGCAGTGGGGAAGGGGCTGTCAAAGCCCATTAGTGAGGGGTGTGGCTGTGCACAGTTGGCGGGAGGAGCCTGGGCTGCTGGTCCTCATCTGCTGTGTGACCTTAGCTGTCCTGGCCTCAGTTTTCCTGTCTGTCAAATGAAGACAATAGGATAGATAATCCTCCAGACGTAGCTGGAGCCCAGCACACGCTGGTTCCATGAGTGGCAAAGTATTAGGTGGAAACAAGACTAGTGCCCTGCATTTCCAGAGTAGGGTACAGGCTGTGGGGACAGGGGGATGCTGCTCCAGGGGATGTGCCCGGTGCCCCACCGCCTGCCTAGTTCTCCCTGAGCAAGCACTGTGGAGGACACTTGGGTCACAGGGCTAACATTTAATGTAGGATTAGGACAAGGGGAGGGCACACGGTGGCACTGGGCCCTTCTGCTCTGAGCCAATCTGCCTTGCACACTGGATAGGCTTTTGCAAGGGGAAAGAAAAGCTTGGAGTCACTGAGGTTGGACAGGCTGGACAGGCAGGCCTGGGCCTAGCTCTCCTCATGCAGAGCCTCACTCACACCCCCAACCCCTAGTCACGGTTGCTACCATAGCCTCTGCCACCCCAAGAACCCCCAGGCCACTCACCATCAATCACTCTTTTTACCCGCCAGATCCGGAGCATGATGATGAGGCTGATGGCATCCCAGGGGCTCCGGGGCCCATTGGCCACAGTGGATGCCACCATAGGGGCCAAGGACAGGATGATCACTGCCCCATCAAACACCTGTGGGAAAAGGGGCATTCAGGGCTCCAGAACCAGAGAGAGCCAGGGCTGACAGTGGGTCCAGAGCTAGCTCCCTGTGGGTAGCAGGCATCTGGGACCTGCATGCCACCTTGAACAGCAGAGGCCCCATCCCACAGGGAAGGGGAGGGGTTTTGACTGCACCATGAAATTCTGGACTCTGGACACCAAGGCTTGCCTGTGCATGCAGAACTGGAGACAGCACAGTGAGGCCAGTGTGCCTCGGCCCTGTCGCCACCGCCAGCTCCTTCCAGCAGAGCAGAGCGCAGGCCCAGCCCGAGAAGCGCGGCTGCAGGTTCCCTGCTCAGCTCAGAAAAACTATATATAAATATATATATATATATATATATATATATATATATATATATATATATATAGTTTGTTTGTTTGTTTGTTTGTTTTTGTTTTTGGTGCTGGAGATAGAGCCCAGGGCTTCATATTCTGCCACCTAATTATATCCTCAGCTCAAGAATACATTGAAAAATGGTGTAGAACTTCAGGGAGAATTTCT
Source organism: Capromys pilorides (assembly GCA_004027915.1). Lineage (NCBI taxonomy): Eukaryota > Metazoa > Chordata > Mammalia > Rodentia > Capromyidae > Capromys > Capromys pilorides. The sequence goes on along the minus strand of PVKN010000374.1, from coordinate 30,709 downwards.
TAGAGCATCCTCTAGATGGAAACCAGACCAGTTCAAATCTTCCCCACCCCCTCCCAGCCCATGTTGTTGACAGGACTAGGGTAGGGGCACAGCAGGAAAGGCTGTCTTGGGGATGGGTTCCGCCTTGGGATGGACAGGACAGTGATGTCTGCCAGCTCCCAGAACATCTGGCTGGAGGCTGGGGGGTGGGGACCCGGGTCCTTACCTCTACTTTGTTTTCAATGTAGTCCCAGATCCCCAGTGCCACAATCCTCAAGACAGTCTGAGGAGAGAAGATGAGCTTACTGGCTTCCAGTGCCACCCTGGGTGAAAAGTCCCTACTCAGCCACATGGAAATGCACTCCTCAGCCGAGTGTCTTCCTCGTCCCCTCCATGGGTGTCCAGCTCCAGGCCTCTCAGTGGCTGGTGGCCATGCCTCTTGGGAACCCTGCCACCTAACTCTGTGCCAGGCCAGCCTCGCTCAGAATCCTTCACATCCAACCCCAGAGAGGGATCCTTAGGACCACATGTTCCTCTCCAACACTGCCACTCGCCTCTTCCCACATGACAGAAAACTAAAAATCTTCAAACACACAAACTCCTCTCCTTTGTCTCTGCATATGGTGAAGGCCAACAACTGACACCTCTCTTCTGTTCTACAGCATGGCCACCCAGCTGAAGACTACATATCCCAGCCTTCCTTGCACCCCAGAGCAATCACAGGATAAAGCTGTGGCTGATGCCCAGGTTGTACCCATGGGCTCTGCTCTTTTCCCTGTTTTCCTCTCCCTGGAGGCTCACTGCATGACACTGGGCCATCTCTAACTGGAGAGGACTGAGAAAGATGAGCATCCTGTTAGGCGCTTACTCTGAAACCTGTCCTCCTATGACATCCACTAACTCACCCAGTTTAATCTCCTACCCTTGGGGCTTTCTTAGTATAGCAGGATGGCCTGTGTACTACAGCAGGACATTGTCCCATCTTGTCCTTCTGTCCTCAGCTCACTTCTCTGGGGCCTTCCCCATTACTGAGGCTCAGGGAGTGTCCTTCACTTGGATATCTGTGGTCCTCAAGTTCCCACCCAGCTCTCCACCCTAGTGCCAGAGGTCTTCAGGACATTGTCTGACCACTCTCTCTTATCCCTAGTCCCTAGCATGGTGTAGACATTGCATGGTGACACACATGACAGTGACAAAATGTATGCATAGAGAAATCTCTCAGCACTATGGCCTCCAGGAGTATCTTCTCACCAGGAGGATGTGTGTCCTCTAGAAGGTCAGTCTCCTCTGATCCTACTGCATTTGTTTGCAGTCCTTCCCTAAGCCATATCAATACAGTTTCATACCCAACAGTGACCCTGTCCCTGGAGGCCACCTTCTGAGCTCAGGGACACTGCAGAGCCCTTGGGTTACCAACCACCCACACGTAGATGCCAGAAGTAACCTGGCTGGTGGCATTACTCTTCTCCTTAAAAGACTTGCCTGACTTCCACAGAGGACCAGGAGGAAGTTCCTGGTGGCAGGCAGCGATGGTCTCACTGAGAGGAACATGGGCTGCTTGGTAGCCCCTTCTATGGCCTCTCAGTCTCTGAATTGCCAGCCCACAGTAAGCTACAGGACAGCAGCTGGGTGGGGAGAGGCCTGGGTTGGGCCTGAGAGGCACTAAGGTCACATACAGCTCAGTCCTGGACTGGCTGGGTGATGTTGGGCAAGTCAAATCCCAGCTGCATCCTGCACTGCCTGACCAGGATGCCTAAGGACCCCAGGTGTAAGGCTTGTCCCCAGTGTGGCCCGCAAGTCTCCCTGCCTTCTCCCCAAGGCTACTGCTCTGGGACCTCACTGTGTTTCCTGGTGTTGTGTGGCTTTGAGTTTCCCACATATGATTCTGCATGGGATTCAATCAGGGAAGTAATTGTCCCCTAACAGCCCAACAAATGCCCACCACACCACAGTAATTTAGGGTTCGAGTGCATTCGCAGAAAAACCCTCAACTCTGAATCTTTTCTGTGGTAACACTCACGGTCTTGTTCTCCTTACTAGCAGATTCATTAACATGTTTTCATTTATTAAAAACATACTAGGGAAACAGCATTGAATTCAGCTCTTCCCAAAGTAGGATGGATGCGAGGGCCCCGCGGCCCTTGGGGGGCCTTTGGTGTGACTGTCCTGCTCCTGTCAGATACCTGCACTGTTCTCAGATAAACTGATGATGCCAGGGCCATGTCTTGCCTTTTAGAATAAAAAATGGTGATGGTTTTAAAATGTCAGTAAATCAGGCCAAGGATGTCAATATAGATTAATTTAGAAAAAGTATATAAAACAGTGTTGTTAAGCACCATCAAAGCCATTTCTAGCTGGGTTTCATGCTATAAAACATATTAGTAACATTAAGTTTCAAAATTTGAAAGTCCATTGAAGGCAAAGCAAGGACATGCAAATTGAAATTTCTCCTTTTTAAATTGGTGGAGAAAGTTAGACCAGACACAGCCTCTCCCGGATAGAGGACAGGGAGCAGGTGGAGACATAGGGAGAAACGTGTGCAAGTGGAAGAAGGAAAAACGTTGAAAGGGAGGAAAGCCACTGCAAGGAGGATTCATTTGCCCAGCACAGCCCCAGTGAGTACAGGTGTGGGCCAAGGAAGATGAGGTGGTGGTGGCCCAGGGGACAGTCCTCGTAGGCCACAAGCCTGAGCGTGGGCCCTTCATAGTAAGGGCCCGGGGCTGGTGTACTGGTCCTACTCGTGCCCCCTCTGTGTTAGGGATCTGGGGTGCCCTACCGGGGACACAATCCTGCTGGAACACTGACTTTTGGAAACCAGGCCTGTCCTGCAGTGTTTAGGAAACAGTTCTAATAAATCAACTATGGGGTTCGCTGAATCCCCTTTACACCTTGACACTGGTTTTCAAATGTTCTCTGCCCAAGCCTCTGGGTCCAGCTGATGAAAGGGGACAGAGGCTCCCGGCTGGCTCTGGTGCCAGCCCCTGGAGGCAGGCGAAGCACAGGGCTGAGGGCCTGGAGCCTGCTAGGCAAGGCTGACCCTGTGAATGCCAAGCCATCTCCTCTGTCTTCCCACCTCTCTCTCAGTCCTCAGGTTCAGCCTGCAGGGTGACAGGGCAGTCCCTGTCCCCAATGGAGGGCTCATCTGAGACTCAATTCCCTTATGCTCTCTGGAACTTGGAGGGAAAGGGGTGGAGGATCTCTCCTGAAGCCCATAGGGGAGGAAGGCCCAGAGAGGAGCAGTGACTGCCCAAGGTCACACAGCACTCCATCTTCATCTTTCAGAGCATAAAGTACAGTGATAGGCCTTCCCCTCCCCTTGGAGGTGGCTCCCAGGGCTCCTGGAAGACATGCCTTACCCTGAGGCTCCCATATAGGACATCTGTCTTCTCTTTCAGGAAGAGCCAGTGGCCTGAGCAGTTCCACATCCCAAAGTGGGGGGCTGACACCCCAGGGCCCTGCCATGAGGTGTCCTGGTGGGCCCTGCCATGAGGTGACCCAGCCTCAGCCAGGAGGTTCCAGAGTTCTGGTGGCCTTGGCTGCAGTTCCAAGTGGCCAGTTAGGCCGGGTCCCTGCAAGGAGTGACGCACTTTGCAAATGTTGTCCTTAGATCCCACGGCTCTGCTTGCTCTGGGGCTGCAGGCCACTTAGGGGGTGGGGCTCCGCCTGACTAAGCACCGCAGGGCCCAGAGGCCTCTGCAGTACCCACTCTCACTGTGGGCCCTGCTGGCCAAGGCACACATCCTGGCTGCTCTGAGAAGTGCCCATGTCCACCACAGTGTCTGGCTCGGGCCTAAGCCAGGCTCTTCCTCCCTGTGGACCCAGCACTGTGCTCGGGCTGGGCAGACAGCAGCTCTCTTCTCCAGTTGCCTGCACAGCTCTGGGGTGAGTGAGGGCCACCTCTTGCTCCCTCTGAAGTTCCCATAGACCTTTACGGGCTTTCTACATGCTCTGTGCCTCAGTTTCCCAACCTGTCCACACCCAAGGCTGTCTCAAGGCTTTGCTGAAATAAGGGATAGAACATGCTCAGGGCCAGAGCAAGGGCTGCAGGACAGCAGGAGGCCCTGGGAACTGACTGCCTGGATGATGCCAAAACAGTCACTCACCAGGCCTAAGAAGGGACAAACCATGCCTGGTTCTTGACCACACAGTGGAGCAGGCACCAGCAAAAGAAGGCCTTGGTTCGGAATAGCGACCTCCACTTTCCCAGGCGAGGAGGGGGGCTGGTTGTCCTGCAGCTGTTGTCAAACTTGCTTTCTCCATTCCTGGCTCTGGTTTTGGCCTTTCCCAAATGCTCCCTTCTCCTGAGCTGCTGGCCTCAGGCCCACAGCAGGAAAGCAGGGGTGAGACCAGGTCAGGAGGCAGAGCTGTGACAAGCAGGGGCTGTAACTGGCTGTGCAACCCAGGCTGCGCCCCTCTGTGGGGCCAATTTACAAGGTCCTCCATGGCACGATGCCTGCAAGGGTGCTGGCCCCTGCACTTCCTGCTGGCGGTGTCCGCATCACTGTGAGCAGTGCAAACAGCTCATACATTTCCAAACCTGGTAAGGCTGCCAGGCCCTGTGCTCACTGTGCTCCTTGTTCACAGTGGCCTGGGCACTGGTGGAGGCAGGGACGCCTGCTACTCCATGCCAGGATCCTGTCCACTTTTGCCTTCTCTGGTAAGGTCTAGGAGAGGCCCAGCCCTTCTCCCCTGGTCTCCAGCTGAGCCTGTGGGGAGCTCCAGTCTTTTTCCCATTTTGGGGGATGCGTGAGGGGCTTGGTCTGTGATTCCTAAGCACAGGGCCTTGACTGTTTCAGGTGGTTTGTCTCTGGCAGTGACAGGAAGGGGATGCCAAATTAACGCTGGGTAATAAATTCTGCCAAAGCCAATAAAACTAAAGCAGAGGGATGGAGGGGAAGAACTGCAGCAACTGATTAAACATTTTTGTTGGCAGCCACAGACACACTGTGCATTTTCCGAGGTTTGCATGCCGGAGCTATCTGGCTCAGACCCTAAGTCTGTGGAATGGGATCCTAGGGTGTAGAGATGGGAGGGGGAGAGCAGAACCCCATGGGGGAATGCGTCCAGGAGCAGACATATTGCTTTGGGAGCCGCAAGCTTGTCGGGGAGCTTTCTGGGGGACAGTGTGGGACATCCCCTATTGCCTGAACCGCAGGCCCAGGCTAGCCAACTTCAAGGGGTTAGGAAGCAGAACCCAGAAAGAGAGCATTCTAGAATGCCTGCTGTACAGTCTGTACACTCCACATCCAGGATTCTGAGCTCCAGGTTCCAGGTTCCTGCTACTCCATGCCAGGATCCTGTCCACTTTTGCCTTCCCCTCTATTTGTAGGGAGAGGGCCAGCAGAGCTACAGATCAGCAGGAGCTGGCCCACAGGAGGCCTGGGAGCCTCTAACTAGCTTCTGTGGTGTGCAACACCCAGGGGCATTGCATCCTCAGTTACCACTTGGGAAACACACCCTTTGCCCACCCCATCCCAGGGAACATCTCAGCCTTACCCATTGTTCCCTCTGCCCCAAGAACACATCCTCTGCCCTCTGCCTCCTTGGTCCTGTGGGTCAGGCCACTGAGCTCTCACTGCTCCTCTCCTTCAGCTCCCTGGGCTTCAGCCTTGCCTGTTGTTTGCTCCTTGCTGAGCACCAACCACTCCTGCTCTTCAAAGTCATGCTTAGTCTCCTCCCCCAGTGCCATGGCCACCCTCACCCAGATAGCATCTGCTCATCCTCTGGGCCTCCTCTCAGGGTCATCTGCTCAGAATCAACCTCACGGCGGGAAAGGCCCAGCTTCTCCCTGAGCAACTCCCATGGCAATGCTGCCTGCCGTGCAGGGACCAGCAGAGGCTCTGCCACCAAGACATGTGCATGGAAGCAAAGCTTCCCATAAGGACCTGCCCCGATGGGGCTCACAGCCAGAGCCTTCACCTACCTCTGAGAAGAACACCGAGAGGATAACCAGGCTGATCCAGTGAATGATGCTGGCAAACTGTGGTGCACTGGAAACTGCAAAGAACAGCAAGGGCTGGCTTTAGGGGTAAGGAACTGGACATGTGGGTACTGGGCACACTTTTGGGGCACTCTGGCTGTGGGAGCCATTAGCCGGGGTGACACTAGATCACACAACAGGGCAGCCCTAACTGTCTGAAAGGAGGTGGTGACAGGCTTGTGTTTAGAGGTGCCACTTATTCCTCTAGCCCCAGGGGCCACAGGACAGGAGGGGACTCATGCCAAGCAGCCTTGGTGAGGCCTGAGGAGCTCCAGTCCCACAACTCAGTCACTCCAAGTGCCCAACATGACAAGTGGGCTCCAGACCAGCTCACCCTGACTTCTTGTCTGAGAATTGAGTGGCAAAGACAGCTGTATCCAAGGGTGTACTGAAGATGGCTGGAGGAGTCAGGGAGGGGGAGCAGGAAGTGGGGTGACCACGGCAAGGCTGAAGCTGGGTGGTCTAGGGTGCCTTTCCCTTTTAGGTCTCCAGCAGGAATGGGGGTGCTGTTGGCCTCCGCCAGTGCCCACTTCACCTCATGCCAGCTGTGCTGGGACTTGGACACCGTCTCTGCAAGGCCTTTCTAATAGAACCCTAGCAGGGCAGTTTCCCAGCAAGGAGGCCAAAGCAGAGTGATGGGGCCAAGAAGGGGGCTGGGTGAACTTTGAAGAGGAGGATGCTCCCCAGAGCACAGAGATGCAGAGGGGCATGCTGGGGTGGGGACAGGGGTGCCACTTCGAAATGACCTGAGCTGTCTCCCTAGTGACTTTGCTGGGGCTGCTCCTCAGAATGCTCAGAGCCATCCATAAGAATCCACAGCCTTTCCCTGCATTCTGGGACATGTGGTCCGGGGGCTGTGTGAAATCCAGGCCTTCAAGAGAATTCAAGGGGAAGAAGCTGCAATATCAAGATCCAACTGGGGGAGACTGGGGCCCCTTGGCTTTGGGCCATACTGACCCTTGGAAGAGGAACCCCAGAGGTGCTATGGATCCCTCCCACCCTGAGCCCCATCTATACCAGTGGGAACCAAGGGGTAGAGGCCTGAGTGACTCTGCAAAGACCTCCGGATGATTCTGAAAACATAAAATCTCTCCCTATTATTACTCAAATGAATTCCTGTGCCTTTTTTTATGGTTTGCTTTAGAAGAGCAATAAATCTCTGATTGTGTGTTTTATGGAATTTAAGATGCCTTTTATGAGCTGCTATTGGATCTCCAACCAAAATCAATCTCCTGGATATTTAATTTTAAGCAAAATTCCAGCGTCGGCTGGGTTCTCAATTCTACTCAATGCCTGTCACAACCTGAGTGGCCAACGGCCCCAGCAGCACTCCACAAAAAGGGAAGAAAGGCCCCGTTATGGTCAGACCTCATAAAAAGGAGACAGTAAGGATGAGTGGGAGGGAAAGTCTACAGCATGGCTTAATTGAAGACAGGTTGAGTATAAAACCAGTACCAGTCACTTCATGCTGGAAGATATTTTAATTGGAACCAAGGGCCCCCAGCTGCATAAAACCCAACTAAGCTTATCAGACAAAAGCAATTCTGTGTCTGCTGTCACCCTCTCCTAGAGAACCAGGAGGTGGTATGACTTAGGGGGATGCCTCACAGGCCCCGAGTATGGAAGATCCAGTACAGGAATCAGGGTGCTGGAGAACATGAGCCCATGGTAACCACACGGACTTGGGGGTGGAGGGGATCTATAGTTCTGATTTTGACAATGGCAGGAAAGGATATCTCTTAGGAACCACTCAAGATGCCTTAAAAAAAATCTGCACCTGAATGCTCTGTTTTCTAGTCAAGGAGCTGAGGGAGCAGGACCATTCACTCCTCCAGAGACCCTTGGCCCCTAGTCCCTGTGGCAACAAGCAGGTCAGTAAGGGAGGTGACAGGATTGGCCTTCCCTTTTCACAGGTATGGTTCCAGGGCACAACTAGGGTGGAAGAAGCAGTTGACAAGCTTCCTGCTGCCACACACATCTGGTTCCCGCATACATGGAGCTGGGATGAACCCCAAGAAGACCATCAATGTGAGGAGAATTGGCCAAGCAGATACATAGCCTGGTGGGTAGAAGCTTCCCTCCAATTCCTGTGATGTAGGGCACATCTTCAGCTCTAACCTCAACTTGCTCTGTGTGTAAAATGGGATTGTACAATCTTGCTATCATGCAGGGCAGCTGGTGCGCCAAATGTGTTGAAAAGCAAAACTATGACAATGTATGTAAGTAATACTGCCAACTTACAGCTGGGGAGCAGACAAAGCTCTTAGCAGCCTTGTGGCTGCTGTCATTATTCATTACGACAAGGCCATGTGTCTCTACACATGGAACATTCTTTAAGCTACAAAAAATTCCAGTCAGGAACAGTAAAAAAATATACACAGGGGTCCCCAACATTTTTTCCCCACCTCATCAGATTCTGCTTCTGATATGCAGGGGGAGGGAAACGAAGGGGTCACATTGGGCAGAAAGGGGACACTGATTCTGGGTGACAGAGGGGCTGCCAGATGCGTGCTTCCCCAGGGGCCATCCCCATGAAACAGGGTGCCAGAGACTCAGCCATGGCATAAGGTGAGGGGCCCCTTGCAGCCTGCCTGTTGGGGACCCCTGATGGTTGAGGACAGATGCACAGTGAATATCGACATCGTATGTATTCGCGTAGGTATCTCTCTTGCTACTCACACTGGAGAAGCTTTATATCTATTAGAAGTTCCAGAGTCAGGAGAATCACCACCAATATTACACAGGCTACCAGGAAACTGTTGAGACTCGCACTGAGCAAAAATACCTGCCACACGGCTGCTCTCTTCCCACAGCATGGCTTCAGCCAGTTAGACCTGCAGGGACAAAAGCAGGAGAGAAGCGCTGAGGGTGGTGGGCGACCAGGCAGATCCCATGCAGCCCTGTCTCAAGCCCACTGGCCTCCCTCCTCCTGGCTTCCCAGGCTCTTGGCTTCACAATGAGCCACTACTGTATTTAGGGGACCATGGGGTAGAATCAAATACATCCTGGGAAGGGGACTTGCGTTCTGAGTTCAGGGAGACCCTGAACTCGGTGACCTTGCATACTCATGAGCAGACATAAGGTAGGTCCTAGAAGATAGACTCTTTCCTGAGCAAGGCTCAAAGTGGGGATGGAAGCTCAGGGCTGGGTGGGTCCCTTGGGCATCCAGTCCTCTCTCTTGGGGACACAGGAGCACCTTTGAGGGAGCATGGAAGAGGGGTGCCTGTGCTGAGGCCACCTTGCTGACTAGGTAGCTCAGGTATGAGCTGCACTGCCTCTTCCCTGTATGAGGCAGGGTGGGGCATCCTGGAGAGGCCGACAGTGCCAGCCAGGAATTCTTTAATTCTGGCTATGCCTTTAGCTCTCTAGGACCATGTATCAAGGCCTCCACCAGTCTAGTACACTGCCTCTCCATCCTAAAGCAGGCTGGTGCTCCTAGCTTATAGGGTTATTGAGAGCTGGATGAGAGAACACATCTGACCTGTTGAGCACAGTGGCTGAAATGGCTTGATGACAGTGATGATGGTGAGGATGGCAGTGATGAAGATGGTGGTGAGAAGATGGCGGTGATGATGGCGATGGAGTCTGATGGCTCCTGCCTGTGGCCATCACTTGGCCAGCAGATAGAGCCCGTTTATGGCAACCTGCCACAGGAGGCCCAGTGTCCACCACCTGCTGTGCCCGAGGGTATCACTGGGCTGGGAGGGCAGCTCCCTTCTCCCCAAGGAAGGCCGTAAGTGTTCCAGGCCAAGGTTTCTTCCTGGCACTCCATCCTGGGGGCAGATGTAGGACGGAACTCATAGCTCATCAAGAACCTGGCAGGAAACAGGGCTTGCTCAAGTCTTTCTGGATTCCCTTTACTACTCACAGGAATTCAGGCCCTGCTCTTGGCTCTGTGGGAACAGAGAGACCGAGGTTCATCCCCCAGACTCGGGAAGCTGGTCCCAGGAAGAGAGGCAGGAGGATTTTGATAGGTGATGCAAGAAGAGGTTGCTCTGGATGCAGGCAGTTGATAGGAGCCCTCACAAGGCCTGAGAGTGGGGGTCAAGGGATGAGGACCCTGGCTGGATCAAAAAACAGGGCTTCTATGAAGACACCCACAGACATCAGAGAGAAGCCCATCCTTGATCCTGGTAGATGGCTTTCAAAGAGCACGAGGAACTATTTTTTTTTTTTTTTTTCCTATTTCCTCCCAGGCTCCTATGGGCTGACCCATGAGCAAGAGGCTACCAGGTTAACCCCAAGCTGCCACCATAGGAGCTGATTCACCATAAAATATAGGACTTCACATAAATCAGCATGACTGTTCCAAACAGTGCACAGAATACACTTACATTAAAACTTAATCTGTTGTGTATCTGAATTTCAGTTTAATCAGGTATCCTATTCTCATATTTGCTAAATCTGGGCCCTAACCTCTGAGCTAAGGGTCTCAGAGAAGCCATGTGAAGATGATGGATTTGGTCAAAAGGATGCTGTAGAACCATGGACCTGCTCAAGGAGCCAGGGTAAGCGAAGAAAAGCCTGTGAGAAGCCACCTGTAGCAGTGCACAGCAGGCAGGATGGGGATGAAGAGGCCTCACCACCCACTTAGGGGCATGGCCTGTGCCCTCTGCTCATGACTTAGAGGCTGAGGCTGCTGCTGTCCCATGGGCAAGCACTACAGAGGGCTTCTGTGTGTACATCAGAGACCTTCGAATGTTAGGCTCTCTGTGACTCTAGTCCCTCGGCTACCTCTTTTTCTCAATCCACTTCCTGCTTCACCCTCCCCCAGCCCCATTCCCTTCCTTAGCTGCATCTTTTACACCTGAGCCCCTGCCTCTGGCAGCCTTGGGCTTCTGGAAGCTTGGTGACTTCCTCCTATGGCCACATGCGCCACATCTTCAGGACTTTCAGCCACCCAGCTCCAGTCCCACGTCCTCCCAGAAGACTCCTCCAGTGTCTGTGACCCCTACAGTGGTGCCATTTTGCTGTCATTTCAAATAAGAGCCAAGCACCTTCGGTGAATCTGAGCAGACAGGCTTAGCCTTACCACGATGGCTGTCTGCCTAGATGGGGTTCTGTCTCTGGAGTGGGGAGCAGAAGACCTCCCTCAAGGTCCACTGACACAAGGGGCACTTGAACCTTCTTCAAGACACTGCTCATTCCCCCCCAAGAGCAGAGCCCAAGGGGGCAAGGAAGGACACAAAGCATTTTGTTCTGCAGCCATATTTCTGCCTGTTTCTTCCCTACGGGCAGGAGACCTAATCTTGGCCTTCTGCCGTGAGAGGGAAAGTTCAGCCCACACTGCTACTTGAATGTTAGCACCGTGACTTCCCTTTTCATTTGACAGAATCCTCTCTCTCTCCCTCGCTCCTTCCTCCTTCCTTCTCTCTAATTTCTTGTGACAAGTTCTCATTATGTTGCCCTGGTTAGTCTTTAGCTCCTGGGCTTAAGGGATCCTCCTGCCTCAGCTTCCCAAGTAACTAGGTCTATTGCTGTTCACTTCCATGCCCAGATTTCCCCTTGTTTTGAAAAGATGCAGGCAAATGTGGGGAATCACCTGTGATTCAAAGCCAGCCACTGGGTGGCCACACCCTGATACCAAAGTCAGGGAGAGTACCAGGCAGGTGTCAGGATTTACAAACATGTCACAGATGGGTCTAGAAGTCACATGAATTCAGGAGTCTCACCATGGTGGCCAAGAAGCAACAAGAAGAGGCAGCCCTCAGGCTTTTAGGCAGTGTACACTTCATGGGGGAGACAGGTGCATGGGGAACAGCCCACAGGGAGAAAGCAGAGAAGGTAGACAGGTAGAGGGGTCAGGATATAAAGGGAATTTTAAGTAAGACAGCAGGAGTCAGCCTCACTGGGAAAGTGACCTTTGAGAAAGTAGAAAGGGTGAGGTGTGTGGGAAAGTGGGGGTGGGCAATCCAGGGAAAGCTGACCTAAGCAAGGATGCTGATTGTGAAATTCTGTTCCACCTGTGGGATGGGAACAGGAGCCAGCCTGGGTGGGTGCAACCACCAACCACTCCCATGGGGTCACAGTGCTTGGAGGAACCGATGAAGCACCCAGAGACTCCCAAGGCAGCTGCAGTATCAGGCCTTGGGGCTCTGGTCCTGTTATTTCGCATCTGTACCAGCTTGGATGTGCCCTCCTGTATCTGCCTGACCTCTGGATACCAGCCTCTAGCTGTGCCAGCTGAAAGTGAGCTCACAAACCTCCAGTCCCATACCTTCAAGGGCTGTGCCTTGCATCATACTCTTGGTGCACTCACCCCTTGCCCAGGGACCCCAGGGCAACATGCACAGCTTGGAGTCCATACAGATGGATGAGACACTGAGGAAGACATCAGGCCAGAAGCTGAGGGTGTCAGGGATGCCACAGCTGTAGGAATGGCTGCCTTGAGTAGGGGTGGGATCAGCACCCAGGTTGGCAGTTCCCAACTCAGGCTGTGAGTAGAGCCACCCAACACCCAGGCTACACGTCAGACCCCTAAACACCAGTATGGGGCAGCACACAGGCTTGTGCTCCAAAACACTAAGTAATTCCCGTGTGTGATTGGGATGCAGAGCCACTGTCCCCAGCCTTGGCAGTCGGAGGGCTCTGAGGACCAGGGTGCTCAAGGTTGTGGGAACTGTGGGAGCCACCCCTTCCCACCCATGCATGAGAGGTTGCCCTTCGCTAAGACCCCAACTGATGGGCAAGAGCCAGCACTCCAAGTGGTGCAGGAGGCTGACAGCTAGCTCATCAGGTGAGCAGTGTGCAGGAAAGGGGATGGATGCAGAGATGAGCTGTGCACCGCAAGCACCAAGTATAGAGGGCCATGTGCATTCCTAGGCATCCCAGAAGGCCCAGGGGTCTCAGCTTCTCCTGGATCTGTGGAAACAAGACAAGGCTGCCCTACTGCTGCAGACTCAGTGACCAAGGATGGTGTCCTAGAGGGTGGTTGGGGACATGGGTGGTGGTACGATGGTTGCAGATTTTCTGACTGACCCAGTGTTTGGAAATTCCAAGCTACTAGTAAGATTCCTCCTAAAATTCAAATGACTCAGGCATTCTTAGGAGATGCTATCTCTACAGCAAAATAGAATGTGTCATTTCCAAAATTCCTTAAGTGGTTAACTAGCAACTCGACCTTTGTGGGGCCCAGAAGAACCCAATATGGCCAGCTTCTCCAGGGTGCTTTCTTCAGTATGATCCTAAGCTCCTGGCTGGCTTCAGTGGTGCTGTGCTATGGTGTCCACCAGAGGGCAGGCATCTCCAAGTTTTAACCAGGAGGACACAGCTCTGGGGCTGCCTGGGCACCAAGCTCCACACATACCAGGGGCCAGATGGTGCCACATGGCAAGTGGACAAGTGGTTTTGCCAGGCAGTCCTGAGACCTAAGGGACATCCGGGTGGAAGGCTTTGCTGCTCCTGCTGTCCACTGTCAGCGTGCAAATGAAAGTTTAGGAGGCCTCATTCTGGAATATGGAAATAGAGCTGCACCAGGCCTGTCCCTCTGCAGTATCCAGCGGTGCTCAGAAGAGCCCTGCTGCGGACAGGGGTGACCACACTGACTCTGCCAGTGTGGGCCTGGACCCTCGGAGATGGGCTATGGGGAGTCACGGTGTCCCCAGATGAGGCACAGATTACAGAAAGCTAGGAGACCCTGTGCCCAAGACAGGACTGCCACCCTCAGTGCCCCCAAAGGAAGGAGCCCAGGGAAGCGCAAGGAGCCTGGGAGCTGCATAGCAACCACAGCTGTAGCAGTGTCAGCTCTGGTCTGCTTGTCACTGTGCCCTGGGGAGGCTCAGCCACTCCCAGCAGGCAGAGCTCTCTGATGTGTCCTAAAACACTGGCCTCTATCCCAAACTGCAGACAATCACAGGGGGCTCCAGGGCTACCCAAATCTCACAGGCCTCATCTGTTTTTTCCTTTTTGTAGGAGGAGGGATCAAACACCAGGGTCTTCCTACTGGGCTACATCCCTACTCTTTTCTACTTATTTTTAAAATTTTGAGACAGATCTCACTAAATCACTAAGATGTCCAGGCTAGGTTTGAACTCTTCATGGTCCTGTCTCAGTCTCCCTAGAGGGTTGGGATCGCAGGTGCACACTACCTTACCCAGCCTAGGTGGAACATCTGAGGAGACCTGGACTCCAGGTGAAAGCCCCAGGATCAGGTGTGCTGAGGCCCCTCTTACCCAGACACTCCAATTCTGTGATGCTAAATTCTCTATTCTGGGGGTCCTAGCTGGAAATGGTGGCTTTAATGATCGGCAGTGCAAGCTGGGCCCACTTTCTTCTCTTCACTGTGTTTATCCTGCATTATTCAAAGGATTGTTGGAAAAGGCCATGTAGCTGACTCTAATCTAACTTCTCTCACCAGCTTGGCCTTTATTTATTTTTTTAATTTATTTTTTTGCAGTACTGAAACTGGAGCCTAGAACATCATGTATTTGAGGCAAATGTACTATCACGGGCTACAGCCTCAGTCTGTTTTATTTTGTAACCAGTCTCTCTAAATAGCTCAGGCTGCCTTGGAACTTGCAATTCTCCTGCCTCAGCCTCCTAAGTAGCCAATATTCTAGGCATGAGCTGCCGTACCCAGCTTAGGCTTCAGCTTTATTAACTTAGCAGATATTTACATGACATATACTAGGTATCGGGAGCTGCTCTGTGCACTTAAAAATGTTAAGTTTAGCTTAGTAGTTTCTGAAATGTCCTAGCTGGGTGTGGTGTGAGGCAGGAGAGTCACAAGTTTGTGCCCTGCTTGGATAATTTAGTAACTTAATGAGACTGTCTTAAAATAAAAAATGAAAAAGGGCTGGGGACATTGCTGAGTGCCAAAGCCCTGAATTCAAGAATCCTGGTACCGAGAGAGAGAGACAGAGAGAGAGAGAGAGAGAGAGAGAGAGAGAGAGAGAGAGAGAGAGAGAGAGAGAGAGAGAGAGAGAGAGAGAGAGAGAGAGAGAGAGAGAGAGAGAGAGAGAGAGAGAGAGAGAGAGAGAGAGAGAGAGAGAGAGAGAGAGAGAGAGAAAGAGAGAGACAG